>ML804290.1:143023-174405 GCA_009831015.1 Picea engelmannii | reverse complement strand
GGGGGGGGTCCTGAATTATATCTCAGGCATAGATCTAGGCGCTAATGCCTCATTCGTTTAGATGCAGATTCTTGTTACTCATCATTCCAGAGCCCCCCCCCCCCACCCCCACCGTTAAAGGCAGAACGGTCGGGGTGGGGTCCGGAAAAACTTGTTGACCGTAGATCTAAATGTCGGTGTCTCAACTGTTCATCTGTGTGCTATCTTTAATATGCCATCACAAAATCATATCTGCAATGCAGACTTAGGCTTGCGCCTTTTTGTGGGTTTGCTCAGCTTTCCCTGCTTTTGTCGCCATGGGGGTCAAGCAACATACTTTCAAACTTCAAAGATATGAATCAACATCGATCATCATGCATGTTTTATTGAAATCAAGCCAACTAACCTATGCTCTAACCTAAGTTCTAACCTAATTCCCTATGACATTTAGCCAATATTAAACTGGTTGACTAAGAAATTACTCTACCTTAGGGTTATTTGACCAAGATTAGGCAGTTTGGTCAAATTTATTCACTAGCTAGCCTATCTACTTGGCCAAGATTAAACAGTTTAGCCAACCTTATTTATTAATCCTATCAACATCAATTTAACAGGACTTGGCCATGCTTAGACTATATGGATAAAGCCATTGTTATTTCATGGGGCTTTATTTAATTTCTTTTATGCCCTCTTTTATTCTTTTCTCATTTTCTTTTTATTTTCTTTCTTTTTGTTTTATTTTCTTTCTTTTTCAGAATGTAGTAATCTCTGCAAGTCAAAAACACTAAAGGGACAAAAATACAATCAATAGTTGATCCTATAAATTATAGGGTTATAACAGTGGCTCCTCCTGGGGCTGGTATCCTCCTTGCGAGATGCCAAGAATTCTGCTTGTTATCGCCTTGAAGAATTTCTTCTAGAGCTTCTTCTATTATTTGACTTGCTTTATTTCAAAAAATTTGATGACATTTTCAGTATCTTAGGGCCTTCTCTATGGGCTTCAAGCACCTAAAAAAAAACAACTACACCTTAAAGACTTGTAAAATAAATGATATATACAATGGAATGGAATCGTGATCTCTCTACTGAGGTGGCAAGTAATGCTTCAACATCCTGGCATTTATGGGTCCCCCTGATAGGTATGATCCATCACTATTAGCAAGTAGAAAAGAATTATTTCCTCTGAAGGCCTGAATGGTTTTGTTGGAGCCGCCTTTTCCAAGTGGTTGAAATATAATTCTTAAAATCAAAAGTTGGTTTTCAGGCTGTCTTTTACTTCATGATATTTACCCACTGAAAGCCTTAGTATCCCGACATGCGAAGTGGCGATGGTTGTTATAGTTCTAAATCACCGTCACTTAACCGTTAAGCAAGTTTATCACTTTTATTACCTCATGCTATCGTGCTTCGGGAGTTACAAGTTGCATGGTTTTCAAACTTTGATATGCGAAGTCACAAAACGGTTCCAAAAGTTACCCTGGTTAGTGTCAAGAGTAAATCCTTTAAACCTTGCTTAAACGTTATCGTGCTTTCGCAACTCGGCAATTGCTCCCTCCAAAATCCGCATCTTTTTGACTCCGATCCATGAAGTCGCGATTTCCTTCTTTAGACATGGATTAACTAAAAGCTTGGGCAATGTCACAGGTAAAAGGCTAAATCGCACCATCGCAATTTCAGGTATTTTGGACTCCAAGACTAGGAACAAAATCATCCGAGACGACGAATGCCAAAAAGAGGTTTCAAGGGATTAAAGTACAAAATTGAAGGGACTTAACTTAGTTAATTAATTCCTTAAAGGAACTTTAACATACACAGTCTACAGATGATATTTTTGAATGTTTCCGCATTTCTTTATTATCACAAATCTTTTAAAGATTTATGGCATTGATTTGAATCTTGACGAGTTAATGGAAAATAAGATCTCGTTTCATGCCTAAATATTTCCATTAAACGACTTGACTGTTCTGTCAGCAAGGACTCATGCAAAGTTGAAAGATCAAAGCAAGGGATTTTCTTTCATTATTTCAATTTTATTTCTATTTTGTGCGCAAAGCTTTTTCATCAAGATAACTTCTATCTATATTTACAATTCTTACTACAGGAGATCTGAGTACAAAGTTCTCTATCATGGCTCCATGAAAAGCGTCCAAGGCAGCTGTCAAGAGTTTAGGTCAGGGCTCAGATGCCATTTCCGATACTTCACCCCAAAGTATTAATACTATCAAAACTTGGACATACATCTCCGACATTCTTCAGTCTGAATCGGTGAATTGTTCAGATGATTCCAACGATAACGAGAAGGATGATTTGGCCACCAAATACAAAATTGTCATTCAAGTAGAGATGCACAAAATAGCGGCAAGGCCATGACTCCTTCCCTATTATGATATGATCAGATGGGCGCTAGACCATGTGGATATCCTGAAATAATCAAAGGAAGGAATCTTGGTCAACCACAATCTAAGAAAACTATTAAAGATACATCTTCAAGAAGATCATCCATGTTCAAGACACAAAGAAGCTTCAATTATGATCATGATAAATCAAGGAAGAAATTTAGAAGGACTACACCACAAAGAAGATCATTCACTCCCAGGTATGCAAATTTCTTTTATGGTCATTGTTTTTATTATACTAATTTTCGACATAAGGTTGCAGATTGCAGAGATTATAAAAATGTTCAAGCAAGAAATGCCTATGTGGCCGCACGTAAGATTAAATGTTACAAATGTCATAACTATGGACACATAGMTAATGATTGTAGAAGCATGATCGATAATTCCATGAAAGAGAACACTGATATCAGATATAATAAAGTATGGATAATAAAACATGAAGAACAGATGAAAAAAGACCAGGTCCYAGAGATCGCAATATTGGCAATAAAACGAGATGAAGAAAATTCTACATAGAAAATGAAAGATGTCAGATAAAAAAAGGTTTGGAAATAATTGAAAGAAAAGAAGGAAAGGTAAATAAGGAAAAAATTCAAGAGATTGTACTTTCAGGCATTGTAGTGAAAGATGAATCCACAAAGAGAAAGAAAGAAGTCGGAGCTCAAAGAGATGATAAATCTACCAATGAAGATGATGATGAATACACATCAGAGAAGGAATTGTTCTGAGCCATTTGTCTTAGAGACTCCCAGGTAATATGAATATTAGACATGAGGATTCTATATGATAGTTGTGATAGTCCAAAGAACCATCCTCCGAGCATCTTATAGAGTTTGAGTAGATAGATCTAGAGTATTTAGTTAGCAGAAGTATAGTTTGATAGATTAAGAAGTTGTAGTAGTGAAGACTTCTTGATAATATAGTGATAAATGGGTCAACATTATGGATAGTTGTGTAGTAGAGTCTTGGACAGTATGGACAAAGATTGATTCATAAGAACACTTAGTAGGTTTGAATAGATATATGACAATGGACAAGTGCATGGATTCATAGATTGGTTCAGAGAGTGGTTCATAGACAAAGGAACATTATCATAATGGATGATAATTACACATGAAATGGCTCAAACAATGCTAATGGATTCCAAATTGACAGATATTTTTTGGACACATGCAGTGCATATATAATTTCACATTCAAAACAAAGTAATGCTCATAAACAATAATCACAAAACTCCCTACGAGCTATGGAAAGGAAGAACCACAAATGTGAAGCACTTCAGAGTATTTGGAAGCAAATGCTACATCAAAAGAGAAGATGGCAGAATGGGAAAGTTTGACTCTCGTGTGGACAAAGGAGTACTTTTTTTTTACTTAAGTACAAGGAAAGCATAAAAGTGTTACAATTTGAGGTTGAACAAAGTTGTGGAAATAATCAATGTAATAATTTATGAAATAGGTGGATGAGAATTAAAAGAAGAAGAAAATGAGTCAGTGGAACAACTTTACGAAGAAGAAGAAAAAGATGAAGAAGAAGTAGAAGGGGAAGATGAAGAAGATCAGACAAAAGTAGAAGAGAAAGTTCAGCAAGTGCTTCCAAAGACACCAAGCAAATGAGTATAGAAGAATCATCCTTCAGATTAGATTATCGAAAACAAATATGCAAGAGTTGAGACTAGAAGAAGAATATGTTCGCCAGAACAAATGCACCTATCACACTTTTTATCACTCAGTAAATTCTCAGAGGTTGTTATGAGGTAAGAAGAAACTTATCAGAGGTAACCTTGACCAACCGCTTTGAAACTAAGAGCTAGCCCTACTAGTTTTAGAGAGGGATCTATCTGTGAGTTTTAGATTTGTTTGAGTTTTCAAGATTTAAGGCTAGTTAGAGAGAATATAACTAAGCTATTTGTATTGATTTTGAATGAAATGGATGAATATCACTTACACCTCCATTGGGCTATGGGGTCTGTTTTAAAAAGATAGAATTTAAAGACAACTTTTACAAGATTCATTTCACAGGGCAAGATAGTGCTAATGCGGGATTCTTTAGGAATAAAAATGGTGTATTGTTGAAAAAGACGAGATATCAGTTAAAGCAAAAAAAGATTTAAGAATTTCTCTATTATAACATCAGAGGAAAAACATTTAAATATATAAAAGATTAAGAACACATTACAGAATGGTAAATTTTGCAACTTTAACTTCTTTTAAAGATTAGATTTAGAAAGACAATATGATAACTGAGAAGGAAAACCTTGTACGTAGACAGAGGGAACTTCACCAACAATTTACACGCAAGAATCCTGTGAAACTTCTCTTTGTATTATTGGAAATAACTTCTTGATAAAAATTACAGCAACTAGAGCTTGCTCGGGCGTAAAGATCAACAACCCTCAATATTTCTAAGTTGGAAATATTTATAATCATTGTTAAAACAACCATGTCATTAATGATCAAGACGTGGAAGATTCTAAATTTAACTAACTAACTCAACAAGATACAAAACTTTAGGGACTATTAATGATGTGTCAAATTCCTCAAGCTAATCTTGGGGAAGGTTGTTGGTGAGTCATCTGCACGACTTTGTCTGATCTGATTGCTGACTAGACTTGGACATCTCATCTCCTACTCGATCAGATTGCATAGCTCTTCCCATTGTAGTTGACTGGGAATAATGACTTTGAGTATTCTTCGGTATATTTCATCCATCTCTGTGTACTTGGAAAAAGTTGGCTTGACGATGAAAATTTACCGGATCTTGTGTTGTATGTTGATGTCTAGCTACAAAGTTTCTAAGAACCCGTTTCCCGTTATGATGCTCTGTATTCCCAAAAATTTTGAACTATCTTTGGCCACCATGGCTAGCTTCTGTTTATAATCAGGAAGGTTCATTAACTTATCATTTAGGACCATGAGGTTCAGGAGACCTTTCTTCTGCAGAGCTTCGATCTTACTGAAAGATCTTTGACCTCCTGTGTCCATAGTGTGGACTTTCTCTTCCAGCTGCAACATTATTCCTCTCTTTGTCAGAACCCTCTTGACTTCGAGGATGGTTTTCGTCCTGTCTTCAATCTTCAAATCCTCTAATTCTTCCCAGGTTTTCAAATTCAGGAATCTAATGATCTCAGTGGCTTCTTTGGGCATTTCTCTCATCTCTCCTTTTATTTTCTCAATAGCCTGCCTACTCCTCTGTAACAGTTCTTTTTGCTCGAACATGATTTTCACCATAGGCCATATTTCATTTATGGATTTGGAGATATCCATCCAAATATTTTCCTTGGCTTCAGCTAGTGTCTTGCCTGCCACTGTTTTCTTTTGAAGCTGTTGCAATTCCTGTTTGAGCTTTTCTGATGTTTGCTTCTCCATGGAGTAGCTTGTTTGGTAAGAAGACTTGAGCTAATGAAGATCCTCAAACTCCTTTTTTAGTTTGCTAATTTATATCTCTTGTAAGTTCATTTCCTCCATGGATTTTTCTAACTCCACTTTTTTTTCCAGAGTTGTCAGTGGAGTTGCTGAGGGAATTTCTGCTGTGGAGGTTTCTGCTATAGATGTTGTGCTTAACCTTGTGAGTGGAACTGTGCTCAATGGAATGACTTCCATAAGCGTTGATTGTTCTTTATCCTTCACTAACCTTTCAAGTTCTTCTTCCATCTCTTTCAACTCTACATTTTTCTCCATGATCAACTTGAGCAACTCGTCCTTCTCACCTTTTGTCTCAACTATCTCCTTTGCTTGTGCATCTTCCATTGGTGGAAGTTTTATTTGTTTCCTCAGAGATGATATATCAACATTTTTCTTTTTGAGCATCTCTTCGACTGCTTTCACATTCGAGGGGTCATACCCTATCTTGAGGACCAATTCTTCCAACGTTTTAATTCTTTTATCCTTTGCAAAGGATGACATATTTTTTAACTTTAACTATGTCTGAACATTGCTTAGAGAGACCTATAGTTTAGCAATCAAAGTAGAAGCGTTTGCCAAAGTGGAGAAAACTATTTCTCTAGTTTGCCTGTGCAGATACATTTGATTAGTTCGGTGCACATCTATGGTGTGGAATTTTAACATTTCCCTTTTGCAGTCGGTGATTGCCTTTGGGTTGGGCACCTGTGCCTGCAGAAAATCCATGTGCATTCTACCCTTCTCTATATCAAACACAGACAATAGTATGTGATGTGCCGTGGATGTTTGTTTCCAAAACTAAGCATAAGTGTTGCTGGTCAGCGCCTGATTCCTCTTCTTGATCAGGTCATATTTCTCAAAAATGCTCAATTTGATGCTTCCTTGTTTTGGTTGGTTGATTAATGAAGTATTTGTCTGTTTCTTGGATAAAAAAGTAGATGTGATCTGTTGGCTGCTAGAGATAAGTGGTGACTGATCATCTTTCATAGCCATAGTGGATTGGGTTCTCTTCTCACTAGCCGTGTCAGTTGTATGATTGGATTTTGGCCTCTTGGTGTGTAATTGGAAATMTTCAGTTGAGACTTCGGTGACAGAAGGTGAATTATCCTTCCTGGGCCTTTTCTCCTTTGGAACCTGTGGCATGTTTGTTTGTGAGACAATAATAGGAGGAGACTGTTGTTCTGTCTCTTCTAGAGTGTTCACCTCCCACTCCGTTTGATATGCGAAATTCTCTATTTTGGGATTGGGTGAATGAACATATGGAATGTTTTTATTATTAACCCTCATCTCCAAAATAATCCTGCACAGATCATAGTTCCACAAGAAACTAGTGTCGAAGTTCATTTCCTTCAGAAACCTGTCTGCCTCTTCCCCGACGCCTCGGCTATTGCAGATAAAAGACCCTATTTGCCCTTTAATTCCGAGTTGTTGTTTCTTCTTCAGAGACACAAAGTGTATGTCTTCTGAGTTTATCATATGTCTTATGTACTCCAGGGAAAATATCATCATGGGTAATTGCTTGGGCAACTTGTATGGAGCTAACTCGCACCAATATATTCTGATCTCAGTGTGATTTTGGTAAAGATACCAATCTCCAATTTTTTCAAGGTCTGAGAGGTATAAAATCCTCTGAATCTTCTCATTTATTTTTGGTTCTGGTCTTCCACTGAGCATGCTCACCACTGGGTGGTAAAACTACTCGATGAACTGTTTGAAACTGAACTCTGTGGAATTTCATCTGAGCAACAAAGTGCAAGATGTTACCGCCCGCGGCTTCCCGTCCTTGTCCATTTTATGCATCGATAAAGAGAACCTATCCACTTGAAATAAAGTGAACATGTAAGCCAGTATGGAGGAGTACCGGAACATGCCCTCTATGGAAAATTTTGAAAAATGCTCGTGAATATGCTCCACTAGGAAATTGTTGTAGTCAAACTGAGTGGTGGGATTTTCCTCGGTAGAGAAAATGGACAAAAAACCCAATATAGGTTCATCCACCCATTCGTCTGAAAAATAACCAAGCGGATAATAGATTGATGAAATGACTTGGTTGCCCTTTTCAGAGAACAGGGACGAAGGATACAGGGGATTTGACTTGGGGAACTGAGCATCCTGTGGGAGGAAAAATTCAAAGATCTAGGCTCTTTGAGGAAAATAGAGTTTTTGGTATAACTCTGTTATGATTTCAATATTGAAAGGGGAGGCAGATTTAGTTCTGGGTATCTGCATCATCTAATCAATGTCCTCTAGTGTGATGAAGAACATAGTTTCTCCTGATGACAAGACTATGGCTCTCTGGTCGGTGAGGTAATGAGCCTAGAATTTGAGGGAAAATTCAGGGAAATGATGGACCTGGGGGAAAAGATATAGAGGAATATTGGACTCCTAGAGCCCAATTTCATCGCTTTGATATAAGAAAGTGTCTTTGAGCCATGACTACAAATCCACGAAGTCAAATTCGCACCTTGTATATGATATTAGATGATCTTTGTCGGCCAATGCGATCTTGTCGAGGTCGACAAGAGGTGGGAGGAAAGGATTTTCCCTAGCTTCTGCTTTCTTGGATTTTAGCGCCATTGTTGTGAAAAATACCCGCAATTCAAACAAAAACATTAGTGGTAATGGCTGTGGTTGGGATATTGATTGAATCGGAGAGGAGACAAGGAAAATTTCTAGTGTGAGGATAAGATGAGCAATGGGTGAATGAAGGAGAAGGGCTAGTTTTGGGTGAACGGATACCCGTTGGGTGGGGTAGATAGATCAGGAGTGGGGGCGACAGATCAACAGGCTTAACAGATAAGTTAAACTGTAATAAACTGCCAACGGGTCATTTGGAGAGTGAGATGGCAGGTGAAAAATGGGTGACGAGTATGACCGGGTGACGTGGAGGATGTTGATTGTAGACTAGCAATGGTGAGGGGACTTGTGATGGGTGAAACAGGGGGGATGGACTGACAGTGTTATGAGATGGTACTTGTAGGGGAAAAAGTGGAAAGTGATGTCATGATACAACGATGGTATGCCAGAAAAGTGGTAAATAGTAAGTGGTAAACTGGTTTGTGGTAAGTGGTGGGAGTCTAGTGCAATAAATTCCTGCCATGTTAGAGCAGGGGGGCCACCGGAAAACCATTTCATTCCGGACCCCCCTCATCATTAAAAGAAAAATGATCAGGGGGGTCTGAAAAGTATTGTCAGTTGTCCATCCACGCGCTCGCTGTTGGACCTTAGAACTGAGGGTTTCCTTTAACGAACTTTCCAGACCCCCCCCCCTCCATCGTTAAAGGAAGAACTGTCGGGGGGGGTCCTGAATTATATCTCAGACGTAGATATGGGCGCTAATGCTTCATTAATTTAGATGCACATTCTTGTTACTCATCATTCCAGACCCCCCCCGGCCCCCACCCCCACCGTTAAAGGCAGAACGGTTGGGGTGGGGTCCGGAAAAACTTGTTGACAGTAGATCTAAACGTTGGTGTCTCAACTGTTCATCTGTGTGCTATCTTTAATATGCCATCACAAAATCATATCTGCAATGCAGACTTAGGCTTGCGCCTTTTTGTGGGTTTGCTCAACTTTCCCTGCTTTTGTCGCCATGGGGGTCAAGCAACATACTTTCAAACTTCAAAGATATGAATCAACATCGATCATCATGCATGTTTTATTGAAATCAAGCCAACTAACCTATGCTCTAACCTAAGTTCTAACCTAATTCCCTATGACATTTAGCCAAGATTAAACTGGTTGACTAAGAAATTACTCTACCTTAGGGTTATTTGACCAAGATTAGGCAGTTTGGTCAAATTTATTCACTAGCTAGCCTATCTACTTGGCCAAGATTAAACAGTTTAGCCAACCTTATTCATTAATCCTATCAACATCAATTTAAAATGACTTGGCCATGCTTAGACTATATGGATAAAGCCATTGTTATTTCATGGGGCTTTATTTAATTTCTTTTATGCCCTCTTTTATTCTTTTCTCATTTTCGTTTTATTTTCTTTCTTTTTCAGAATGTAGTAATCTCTGCAAGTCAAAAACACTAAAGGGACAAAAATACAATCAATAGTTGATCCTATAAATTATAGGGTTATAACAGTGGCTCGTCCTGGGGATGGTATCCTCCTTGCGAGATGCCAAGAATTCTGCTTCTTATCGCCTTGAAGAATTTCTTCTAGAGCTTCTTCTGTTATTTGACTTGCTTTATTTCAGAAATTTTGATGAAATTTTCAGTATCTTAGGGCCTTCTCTATGGGCTTCAAGCACCTAAACAAAAACAAATACACCTTAAAGACTTGTAAAAGAAATGATATATACAATGGAATGGAATCGTGATCTGTCTACTGAGGTGGCAAGTAATGCTTCAGCATCCTGGCATTTATGGGTCCCCCTGATAGGTATGATCCATCACTATTAGCAAGTAGAAAAGAATTATTTCCTCTGAAGGCCTGAATGGTTTTGTTGGAGCCGCCTTTTCCAAGAGGTTGAAATATAATTCTTAAAATCAAAAGTTGGTTTTCAGGCTGTCTTTTACTTCATGATATTTACCCACTGAAAGCCTTAGTATCCCAACATGCGAAGTGGCGATGGATGTTATAGTTCTAAATCACCGTCACTTAACCGTTAAGCAAGTTTATCACTTTTATTACCTCGTGCTATCGCACTTCGGGAGTTACAAGTTGCATGGTTTTCAAACTTTGATATGCGAAGTCACAAAACGGTTCCAAAAGTTACCCTGGTTAGTGTCAAGAGTAAATCCTTTAAACCTTGCTTAAACGTTGTCGTGCTTTCGCGACTCGGAAATCGATCCCTCCAAAATCCGCATCTTTGTGACTCCGATCCATGAAGTCATGATTTCCTTCTTTAGACATGGATTAACTAAAAGCTTGGGCAACATCACAGGTAAAAGGCTAAATCGCAGCATCACAATTTCAGTTATTTTGGACTCCAAGACTAGGAACAAAATCATCCGAGACGACGAATGCCGAAAAGAGGTTTCAAGGGATTAAAGTACAAAATTGAAGGGACTTAACTTAGTTAATTAATGCCTTAAAGGACCTTTAACATACACAGTCTACGGATGATATTTTTGAATGTTTCCGCATTTCTTTATTATCACAAATCTTTTAAAGATTTATGGCATTGATTTGAATCTTGATGAGTTAATGGAAAATAAGATCTCGTTTCATGCCTAAATATTTCCATTAAACGACTTGACTGTTCTGTCAGCAAGGACTCACGCAAAGTTGAAAGATCAAAGCAAGGGAGTTTCTTTCATTATTTCAATTTTATTTCTATTTTGTGCGCAGAGCTTTTTCATGAAGATAACTTCTATCTATATTTACAATTCTTACTACAGGAGATCTGAGTACAAAGTTCTCTATCATGGCTCCATGAAAAGCGTCCAAGGCCGTTGCTGAGAGTTTAGGTCAGGGCTCAGATGCCATTTCCGATACTTCACCCCGAAGTATTAATACTGTCAAAACCTGGACATACATCTCCGACATTCTTCAGTCCTAATCGGTGAATTGTTCAGATGATTCCAGCGATAACGCGAAGGATGATTTGGCCACCAAATACAAAATTGTCATTCAAGTAGAGATGCAAAAAATAGCGGCAAGGCCATGACTCCTTCCCTATTATGATATGATCAGATGGGCGCTAGACCATATTAGCGAGCAGAAGGTGACGATCGAGACTTTTAGACCAGAACATTCATAGGCAATGTATCAGTTGTCACCCACACCAAACTTCGTGTACAATGTCGAGTTTTTGGAAGGTTTCAAGGATAAGGAATGCGAGCAATATGGAAGAAACTTGTCTGATCTGATCAAGGATTGGGTTTCGTACCCCAAAAAATTCAGGGCAGATTGTAACATAATTTATTCAATCTCCTCCTTAGAGTTGCCATTCAGGTATATAACAATGATGGCCTGTAGGTTGTATGGGAGGGAAGACACCACACACTTTTTCCTCCAGTGGGTGCCTCTGATTCATACAATCACTGAAGTTTTTTCTTTCGACTAGGCCAAACTATTGTCGGATAGTCTAACTAGTCGAATTATTGAATATCAAGCGTAGAAAGTGAGTGGGAAAGAAGCTTCATTTTTCATGTCTGCCTACATCATGGACGCTATTTGTTTCATGATGACTTTCCCTCTAATGAGCTAGATCTGGACTCCATCTAATGCTGAGCCTATTCATGTCTATCACTTGAAACTTTGGGAGGATAAGGCCAAAGAATTCATATAAGAGATTTTCAATTGGGTAATGGTATCGTTGCATGTCTCCATCTTCAGTAACCCACCTCCCAAGATTTCAGATAACATCGCAGCCAACTTGAGTAGTGTGGCTGACTGGTATGTAGAAGCAAAGTTTTCATACATCATGGTTTTTGGTGCATCTGTTCCCCCATATGCTCTACCACTATTCGTGCCGGATAAGCTCGTATGTTGTGAAATCACCAGGAAAACTGTGCTTGGTGGCATAAGCAAAGAGCTCAAAGATTTTTTGAAAATGGTATGGCAGCCCTTCCCCATTCATTTTAATACATATGCTTTATTATATTTCAAACATGCCAAAGCCGAGGCTATGACCTTGGAGGAATTTAAATTGGTCAACATTGAGTTTAAGAAACATGGCCCACATAAGGTCGTGAGTAATCACATGGTGAATTGTGGCCTGAAAATATACGAACATGAGCATTCACCTCATGATGACACCTTATGAGGTGTGAAATCCTATGTTGAGGTCCTAAGTCGGATTCAAGCCCTGTTACCCGAGGATATGGCCGATTTCTTCAAATTTCAGGAACACCAGTGGAGCTGCCTTCCCCCGTTTTACAGGGTAAGAACCCACAGACTACAAATATACATCAAATGGAAGCCAAGGGATCAAAATATTTAGGTCCTTACTGGGAGGAAAATCAGGAAAAGACAGAGGAAACTGAGAACCCAGAACAGGAATTCAAAATCCCCAACTTAGAGAAAGGAAGCCCAGAAGCAGTTGTACCGGGCGAGTCGGTCCAGAGCCAAGCAAAAATATTCCCACAAAGGGTAAGTGTCACACCATCACCCGCATCAAGCAAGCCGGACACGGTTGTTATCCCAAATAAACCATCTAAGGAAATCGGTAGTTCCATCACTTCTATCACTCCCCTACAGTTCACAAAGGGGACCCCTGACGCGGGATGGATTTTCGGTGAAGAACTAATGCCCATTACTGTAGAAGGGTTACCTTTGAATGAATTTTTCTTCGATAAGAAGACAAAGGCCATTGTGAAGCAAGAGATTTACTGAGAAGTGGGCATAGTAGCCAAAAAATTCAAAATCCTAGCGGATGGGAAGGCCATGAAAAAGGAGGAATTCACCACTCAGATAGCAGGGACATTGGAGGCTTTTTATACAGCCAACCAATATTCTGTCAGATCTCTAAAGGAACAGTTAAAGTGGAAGAATCACTTGATCAATAAATTGGAGGCTAAGCTAGCTACAGTAGAGGAAAATGCTATAGATCAAGTGAACAAAGGTCTAGAGAAATCCAGAGCAGCCGATCAAAAGGAAATTGAGCAGCTCAGATCCAATCTCGAGAACATACATCAGTTGGCCCAAACCAGCCAAGCACAGGTAAGCCAGCAAGAAGAACTGATAAGGTAGTTATAGGTAAAGTTGAATTCTACCGAGAGCCAAGTTATAGATATCGGGATATTCCAATCCCAAGCCATTGAGATCCAAAAGAAAGAGTTAGTAGCTCAGCCAGATTTACTTGCTAAAGTGGAAGCCATCCAAAACCATTGCTAGACCATTGACCAAGCGCTGAAAGACATTTCTTTGAGAGAAAGAGAATCTAGGGAAGCTCGGGTCGCTTTCCAAGAGGCTGTTATAGCCACAACAAAAAAATAAATGTTCAGTAGTTCCATACTTTCCATCCCAAAGCAAACCAGAGAAAATATCTTGTTGAAGGCGTGGAAGCGTAATATATCAGAAAACAGAGAACACGCTAAAGAAATGCGAAACTCTTGTGAAGAAACTTTCGACTTGATAAATGAAAGTTTGTTGGATCTCGATAGGGAAAGAAGTGATGGGACACTGGGCCAGATTGATATAGCCGAGCACCTGCTCAATATCAAGGAGAATGAGGAAAAAGACCAGGTTGAAATATCACAGATAATCCAGATTGATTAATCCAAGTGGATAAATGGTTAATAAAACCAAGTGTACAATTATGTTCTATCATCACTGAAGACCGAAAAGTAGGAGAAAGGTTGCCACAGTTAGTGAAGGATTGTTACACTTTTGAGGCAAACAACCAAACAAAGCCTTCAAAATTGATAGCCCAATTGATCGAAAAGTGTGTCAATCGCATTGGGCAGGCGAAAGGGCAGGTGTTTGGCGTCAAATGATGACAAGTGTTATTTTGTTCTATTTTTGGAGAAAGAAGAGTAAAGAAAGGAAGGTTCTCTGCTCGCATGAAGGAGGACAAAGACAAAGAAGTGAAACACTTAAATTTCCCATTTTGTAACTAAAAACTTCTGGAACAATTGAAATTCGAATGTTTAGAAGTTTGTATAAATATGCATTTTGAAGTGAGAACAGGGGGATGGATACTTCTTGGACGATTGTAATAGATATGTTTTTCCTTTTGAAAATTAATACAAAGCAATCCGAAGATTCCTGATTTCGTGAAGACTGAGTTATGAGTTTTGTTTTCTCTGTTATCTTATATTAAATTTCATTTCACAAATATATCTCTTATGAATGCTTAGCTACAATTTAGTACAACTTCTACTCTGGTGAGCAATTGTTTAGTTGTCTAATCGTTTACAATTTTTCCTCTGTATCGGCTCTCAACAGGTACAAGACATGTGAACTTTTTAGATCTCTATATTTTAATCTTTGCTAGATTTCTTCTTGTCTTTTTCTTCTTCTGTTTACAGGGTGATATTCTCCCTTGATGGGAGCCTTGCATTGTCGACAACTTAATGTTTTCTCACATTTCATACATGATTCTTTAAAAAGTTAACTCAGTTACGAGAGAAGGCCTTTGGTTTGTGTTCTACCTTTAACATTGGATTCAAAAATTCTCTTTTATACAGTCAAAAAATTGAAGTAGCATTTTAAACCTTGAACTTTCTTTTCAATCTATGTTCCTCCATGACTATGCCTGTTGCAAGACAGCCCAAAATTGAACCTGGCCTATCGAATCAACCATCATCGCTTTAAACCTTTTTGACACCATACTTAAAACTGCCATCACCTAGGTAGAGCTCGAATGTTCATGGACCACAATTGAATGGGATATAAGCATCCAGGAACGTTTGGAAGCGAGATAGAGACAACTTAGAAATCAACCTTAGCTTCCTTTACTGAAGGTTGATTCTTCCCCTTTTTATCTTTTACTCACTTTCGGATGCCTAGACCCTATACTTTTATCCTTAAGTACAGACTCTTGAACAACATCTTTATGGCGCCGTTGCCGAGGACCAAAGTTACGAAACCTTTTCCCTGGGAGAATGAAATTTTTGCAAGTTTCTACCCTTTGATAGTGAACAAAGAGTGAACACCTTCTAAAGGATTTTTTTATCATTCACTTGGTGAATCCACGTTTAAGTAAGCTGGCATCTGATCAAAGGAACACCAGACAAAACCTGGATGGTAAACAAACCACGCTCGTTTCCGATCCCGAAAAAATACTAAAAACAAGAGGTTCCCTTAAGCCAAGCACTGCAGTCTACCAGCTTAGGCACACACAACCCAAGGCTAAGATTGATTTTGAACCTTTAAATTCACATGAATCGTCCCCTAAAACAATCAACCCAACTTTATCTCTCCCTGAAGTTAAAAATGAAATTCATCCGACAACTTCTGGCGTACATGAAGGTGAAAATCCCTCAATAAATTTAACAATGATCGATATCGCACTGACTCTTCAGCTAGATTTCCTGACCTCGCAGAGTCTCAAAGAGTATACCATATACTCATATTCCATCCCCGCGGGTTTCCCTGATTACATCTCTTGCAAATCTGAGGAACCAAGTCCTCGCATCCCTTTTCCACCTTCTTCAATTTTCTCGTCTCTCGAAGAAGCTAAAGATTCTCTTTTAGTGTTCTAGAACCCTCTGTATAATGCACCGTTTTCCTATCCAATAGTATTGATTGTGGCCACTATAGGGGGAGGTGGAGGGGTTTTAGGAGGAGGAGGTGGAGGGTCTCCAAGAGGAGGAGGGGGGGACCAAGGGCCGCCCTCGCCTCCCAGGGTTTTCACTAAAGTAGCTGCCAGATATGCACCTCTGGTCCTCCCTGTCCCTCTTCATGACCTTCCTGAAAACTACATGAAAAACTTACCTAAATTTACAGGGGAAGGGGACCTGACTGCGGATGAACATATAAATTTCTTTGATCAGCTCACAAATATCCCAGGTATCGAACACAAAGACGTATATTCGAGGTTATTTGTTCAGAATTTTGAAGGACAGGTACGAACCTGGTTTCAATGTCTACCCGCAGGTTCGATATTATCCTATGATGCCCTAGAAGCACTCTTTTCTTAGACAATGGGGTGAAAGAAAAGACCATTTGTACTATTTGACCAAGTTTGGGTCTTTAAAGAAAAAAAATCGAAAACTATTATGGAATTCATTCAAAGGTTTAACAAGTTATATAATAAGATCCCAGTTGAAGTTAAACCATCCCAACCTGCAGCTAAGGTAACCTTTGTGGGAGCCTTCGAACCTGATTTCTCACTTCTATTGAGAGAAAGGAGAGGGGATACCCTAACCCAAATGAAATATGACGCCGTAGAGATCGAATCTAACATGATGTCTTCTGGCAAATTAAAAACAAAAGTAGAAACGGGAAACCGAGAAACCAAATGTTTTAGGGAACAAGTAGGACCCTCAGGGCCTAGTAGATCCTCAGATGATAAAGTGGATGATATGTAAAGGTAGATCCATTCCTTAAGACGAAATTCAGAAGAAACCCCAACCCTCAAAATCAACAAAGACAAATTAAAAATTAAGACCGGAAAATTCAAACTCCTTTAAAAAATGAAAATTTTATAGGAGGAAATGACCTGCAAGATTTCAAGGATGTGGAAGAAGACGTAAACAATTTGGGTGACAAATGCACATAACCTCATTTAACTAAAGAAGATTAGAATAATTCCTTGAACACAGAGCAACTGTTAAAGAAAGATGATGACATAAACAACACTAATGTTTTTGTCTATCAAGAAATGACCGATTCTATAATGGTTGAGGTCCAACATAAGTACATCCAGAGGCCTAAAAACAAACTTGTGTCGACTCCTCAACCCAAGAAAATTCTTCTTAGAGGTGTAATATACGAGGCTACCCCAAAAGAGATCGAGATACCTAATAGAAAAATAAAAGGGGTAGATTCGCAGAATCCCAAAGTAAAGGAGGTTGAGACCCAAGCAAAAAAAACTAAGACAGTTGAAACACATACACCRGTAAATAAACTCATGGAAAATAAATYAGCACAAACAAATAAGTTAGAAAAGAAGGAGTCTGAGGTTTCAACCAGAGAAACGGACAAAGGTGGGGGAGGTTTCAGCCTTGAAAATGAGATAAATAAGATCAAAATACCAATCCCTCTGGTCGAATTAGTAAAGAATCCCGTGTATCGAAAGCAAATAACCAAAATGATAGATTTTTCGTATCTAGAAATTCACTTTGACGTGATAAAATTGGAAGACGATAAGCCTAATATCACTTTTGGTCCACATTTCGAGGGTGCCAGAGACACAGTCTCTCCCTTCTATATTACCCTGAATGTGCATGATCGACTACTGCATAACTGCATGCTAGACTCTGGAGCCTCACATAATGTGATGCCCAAGTCTATTATGGATAGACTAAGCCTCGAGATCACCAAGCCTTATGGATATCTCTACTCTTTTGATTCAAGGAGAGTTAAGTGCATGGGTATGATAAAATATTTAGTAGTCACTCTTGCACAAGTTCCAGTGAAAAGCATCCTGATGGATGTAGTTATCGCCGATATACCTTCGAAGTATGGCTTGCTACTATATAGGTCGTGGGGAGCCAAACTTGGGGGGTCTCTTCAAATATACATGACCTACGCCATGATTCCTGTGTTTGGTGGACAATTTACTTGGCTATACAGGGAAACAAGGCTAGCATACACAGTGAGCGACCCACAAAATACTAACAATTATCCTGTTTATGTTGTCGATCAAGATCTAGGGAATTGTATTTTGTCTTTTGATGATGGTGTAAATAGTTGTACAAAAGATAATTACATAGATGAAAATGAATCAGGAAAGATAGACGAAAATATGTATAGCACTGGAATTTGGAAAATGTTTTTTGATGGTGCCTTGTCATGTGAAGGAGCAGGTGAAGGAGTACTGTTTATAGCACCTGAAAATGAATTTGTTATTCCTTTCTCTTACAGGATTCAATGGGATATAGACTACACCAATAATGTATGTGAGTATGAGGCTCTAGTCCTAGGGTTGGAAGCTACCAAGAAGATGAACATAAAGAACTTGGAAATCTACGGAGACGCAGAGTTGATAGTGAAAAAAATAAATCGACAATACTAGGACAAACACCCAAGATTGAGATCTTACAGGAATTGCACCTGGGATTTAATAGAAAATTTCTTCTCATCGGTAAATGTTCATTTCATCCCACGTGCTGAAAACCTACAAGCCAATTCATTAGCCAAAGCAGCCTCAACGTTTCCCCCCCCTATAGTTTTCAAGCTAAGGTACCACATAGAGGTGAGGAACAAACCTTCCATACCAAACAACATCCAACACTGGCAACTTTTTGAGGATGATGAACAAATCAGGAAGTTCCTCGAAATGGTGGACGACTTCGGTGAAACTCACATTGACC
Organism: Picea engelmannii; assembly: GCA_009831015.1. Taxonomy (NCBI): domain Eukaryota; kingdom Viridiplantae; phylum Streptophyta; class Pinopsida; order Pinales; family Pinaceae; genus Picea; species Picea engelmannii. Next base: position 155,746 of record ML804290.1, on the reverse strand, counting down.
AAGAAAACCAAAACGACCACACATGGATCATGCAAGAGGGAGAGGATCCTCAAGGGTTCCAGGAAAAGATCGCTAATCATCACATGTTGGTTTTAAAGAACAATCAGATTCCAAAGGGACTAATCCCTCTAGAGAGACTATTCGACCAAAATGATATGCCCTTAAAATCTACTTTGCAACCCCAACCAGAAGAGGTTGAAGACTATGACATAGGGACCAAAGAGGASTCTAGGATAGTAAAAATATCAAAGTATCTCCCTCCTGAGACAAAAAGTAAATATGCTGATCTACTCAAGCAGTATAAAGACATTTTCACTTGGTCGTATGAAGAGATGAGAACCTATGASACCATTTTGATTGAACACAAGATACTGCTAAAGCTTGGTGTCAAACCTTTTAGAAAAAAACTCAGACAAATCAATCCTATTTTATTGCCCATGGTCGAAAGGGAAGTCAAAAATCTCCTGGAYGTAAAAATAATCGTACCACTAAGATACTCTGACTGGGTAGCAAACCTGGTCCCGATTAGAAAGAAAAGTGGGGAGATCAGACTGTGTGTTGATTTTAGAAATCTAAATAAGTCCTCCCTCAAAGACAATTACCCTCTACCCAAAATGGATCACATTTTAGAAAAAGTAGTTGGGGAAAATAGGATGTCGATGATCGACGGGTTTTCCGGGTACAATCAAATTGTTGTCAACGAGCACGATAAAGAATGTCAACAACCTTCACCACCCCTTGGGGTACATTTATGTATGACAAGATGCCTTTTGGTTTAATGAATGCAGGTGATACTTTCCAACGTGCTATGGATATCGCTTTCATTGGCGAAAGGGACAAATTAGTGGTTATCTATCTTGATGATCTGACCATTTCTTCTAAATCTGATGAAGATCATCTGATACATCTCAAGTGATGTTTGAGAAATGCCACAGGTTTGGTTTGTCCTTAAACCCCAAAAATTCTCACTTTGCTATGCAAGAAGGTAAACTCTTGGGCCATATTGTGTCTCGAGATGGAATTAAAATTGATCCTAAGAGGGTTGAATCTATAGACACCATAAATATCCCTAGGAATGTAAAAGAGATTTAGTCATTCTTAGGAAAAATAATTTTTTTGAGGAGATTTATCCCAAACTTTTCTGAAATCGTGAAGTTGATCACAGATATGATAAAGAAGAACAACGAAGTGAAATTGACAGCAGAAGCTAAAGCATTGTTTGCACACATCAAGAAGGTTATAAGCGAGGCACCCATACTGGCAAGCCCTGATTATCTAAAAGATTTTTTGATTTTATTGTTCACCTCCGAACACACACTTGCCGATGTACTCCAGAAAAATGAAGAAGGTTTCGAGCAACCAATAGCCTTTTTTAGTAAAAGTATTAGAGACGTTGAACTCAGATATGATATAATGGAAAAGCAAGCATATGCTATGGTGAAGGCGTTAAAGGCTTTAAGAACCTACGTGTTACATTCCAAGGTAATTGCGTATGTACCCACCAGTTCCATAAAAGACATTTTGGTTTAGTCCGACTGTGATGGAAAAAGGGAACAGTGGCTTGCTAAAATTCAAGAATTCGACCTAGAGATAAAATTGACGAGACTAGTAAAAGGATAAGATTTGGCTAAGCTCTTAGATAAATCAAATTTCATAGCCCTCGAAATAAATGGCCTATAGGGATGTGAAGAGTGTGTGGACATGAAGGAGCTCGATGAACAAATAACTGCAATCAAAATCAAAGAGAAGTTTGCCTCATCGGATTGGTATAAAGACATAGTGTCTTACCTGATGACCTTTGAATGCCCGAATGACTTATCCCCATCTAAATTCAGGACACTAAAGTTGCATGTGGTGAAGTATTGTATATCCGAAAGCCAATTGTATTGGAAAGACCCGCTAGGCTTCCTGTTGGTTTGTTTAGTTGAATTAGAAATAGAGAAGGTCATAAATGAGTTTCACGAAGGAGTGTGCAGAGGACATCATGCCTCGAGGGAAACGACTTATAAGATCCCGAGGGCAGGATATTATTGGCCCAAACTATTCTCAGATGTCAACGCCAAATTTAGAGCCTGTAACCCTTGCCAATTGTTTGCAGGCAAGCAGAAACTCCCAGTGCTACCATTGGTTCCGGTCAAAACGAAAGCCCCTTTTCAACAATGGGGACTAGATTTTATAGGTGAAATTAACCCTCATTCCAGTGCTCAACATAAATGGATCCTGACTGCTATAGATTACTTCACCAAATGGGTGGAGGCTATTCCAACTAGAAAGGCAATGGATTCGGTGGTAATGGATTTCCTAGAAGAGAACATTTTTTCTAGATTCGACTTCCCCCAAAAGATAGTCACAGATAACGCCCAGGCATTTAAATCTATGGCTATGGTCAGATTTTTCCAAAAGTACAATATCGTTCTTGGTCATTCCACGACATATTAGCCCCAAGGAAATGGGCTAGCCAAGTCTTCAAACAAGAGTCTAATCACTATAATTAAGAAAGTGTTGAGCGAAAACAAAAAATCTTGGCATGTGCATTTGAAATACGCTTTGTGGGAAAATCGGATAGGTACAAAAAAATCTATTGGCATTTCTCCTTTCCAAATGGTATACGGGACCGACGTAGTATTACCTATAAATCTAACGCTTCCCGTAATGAAACTTTGGCAAGATGAGAAAGAAGAACCAAATCATGTCACAAGAAGAATAAACCAGCTGATTGAAGTTCAACAGCATAGGACCGAAGTGGACGAAAGGCTGCAGAAATACCAGGACAACATGAAAGCGTTATTCGATCGTAAGGCTAAGGACAAAGAATTTATCCCCGGTGATTTGGTTTTGAAATGAGATGTTAGGAAGGAAGACTAGAAAAAACATGGTAAATTTGATCATATTTGGTACAGATCGTTCAAAGTCACAGCTCCTGAAGGGAAAAATTTGTTTCTATTAAAGAATTTGGATGGTAAAATCCTCAACGCCCCTGTCAACAGGCGTTATTTAAAGAACTATATGCAATAAATGGTTTCCAAAATTTCCACTGTATATACCGGTTTGTGTTTTCTTTTTATTTCATAATTTTTCTTTGGTAAGTCTACTTTCATCACAAATAAAATAGGTCAGTGTTTTTCTAGAAGGGATACAAAATTTTCAATGCATTCAATTCCTTTAAAGCCCTGATACTCTTCATGTTGTTCCCTTACAGGATCCCGACTTGCATCCAAAACGAGTGAAAGGAATAAACAGACGGTCATATATCGAAGAATCAATTCGCCGAAAACAAGTGATAGAATTTTTTTTTTGTTATTTTAGAAGAGAACGAAATGGTAAGGCAAAGGTACGAATCCCAGAGATGTCTGTATTTCAAGGAATGTCACTAAAGTTCCATGATGGTCTCATAAGTATGATGTTTTCGCTCTATATGTCATTAAAATAACGACTTCTTACTCTGGGTCCTAAAGGTTTCACCTAGAAAAAGATAAGAGGTAATTAAAATAAGAAGAGAGAGTAAAGCGTCTCTGAGAAAGGGTTCCAAGAGTCAGGTTTAATCCATGACCCTTGTATTTCAAATTCCATACCTTTCTCTGTCGCCCTTTTTCTGCCCTCGGATTTACCTTCTTAAAAACCAAACACCTTTCTGTGGTTCCCACAGAGGGAGAAGAGGTTATGTTTTATCTTTGGAAGTTGGAAAACAGATCTTAGAAAGTAAGCCATCCCTCATAACTCCTCAGTCTCCTACTAAACAAAGTTATACGTAGGTTGATCCTGACTCTTCTAGATTTTTTAATAGTTTTTGAAGGATTGAGGCTTGCTCGAAGGAAGACCCCTGGAAGTAATTTTTCCCATTTTCCCTGTGGGCTAAGGTGTTTCGAAAGTTAAGAGAAGGTTGGTCCTGAGTAATCAAAGCAAGTTGACAGACCTCCACTGCGAATATTACACAGATATCATCCCTGGTATACCTTATACAAACTAATTCCCCCCACTTCATGCTTTAAAAAGTAAAATATAAGACAGATGGTGAAAGAGAATTCATATTTGATTGCCACCATCTAGTCCAAGGAGATGATGAAAGGAAATTCATAAATGATTTCCCTCGTCTCAGCATTTAAATGCATAATTATGATTCGAAGTGGTGAAAGAAAATTCAGTAAAAAGGGCCAGATAACTTCACTGGGGTACTGAACAGGCTCGCTGGTAGTGAAGAAATATCTGAGATATTTGTAAGGCTGTCATACGTAAATTTCACTCTACTCTGGTAATCATCCTTTTCGAAACTGGATCTACATCCCAAGTTCAGACGAGACTCCCTGATTAAAAGCATGGAATTTACTTTGTTTGATGCAAGCCAAAATCCACAAGATCTGTTGAATTTCCTAGGACTGTTTTGATTATCTTAAAGTAGAACTGAATTTAGTATCGAGAAGAAGAAATTCATCGAAAGGGCTACAACTGAGTTTAGAATGCAATTGAATTTTGAAAAGATTTTCAGAAGTAAAGACGAAATATCTTTTTTCCCTCTGTATCCGCTTCCTAAAACAAGTTTCGCAGAAAGAAACCAATGAATCCATTTACACAATACAGGCACGTGGTCTACTATTCTTCCCATCCCACAGGAAGATGAGATCCCTAGTTGGAGCCTATGTTGGAGCCGCCTTTTCCAAGTGGTTGAAATATAATTCTTAAAATCAAAAGTTGGTTTTCAGGCTGTCTTTTACTTCATGATATTTACCCACTGAAAGCCTCAGTATCCCGACATGCGAAGTAGCGATGGCCGTTATAGTTCTAAATCACCATCACTTGACTGTTAAGCAATTTTATCACTTTTATTACCTCGTTCTATCGCGCTTTGAGAGTTACAAGTCGCATGGTTTTCAAACTCTGATATGCGAAGTCGCGAAATGGTTCCAAAAGTTACCTTTGTTAGTGTCAAGAGTAAATCCTTTAAACCTTGCTTAAACATTATCGTTCTTTCGCTACTCAACGATTGCTCCCTCCAAAAGATGCATCTTTGTGACTCTAATCCATGAAGTCATTATTTCCTTCTTTAGACATGGATTAACTAAAATCTTGGGCAACGTCACGGGTAAAAGGCTAAATCGCGCCATCACGATTTTGAGTATTTTGGACTCCAAGACTAGGAATGAAATCCTTTGAGACAATGAATGCAAAAAAGAGGTTTCAAGGGCTGAAAGTACAAAATTGAAGGGACTTAACTGAATTAATTAATGCCTTAAAGGACATTTAACATACACAGTCTACGGATGAGATTTTTGAATGTTTCTGCATTTCTTTATTATCACAAATCTTTTAAACATTTATGGCATTGATTTGAATCTTGATGAGTTAATGGAAAATAAGATCTTGTTTCACGCCTAAATCTTTCCATTAAACGACTTGACCATTTTGTTAGCAAGGACTCGTGCAAAGTTGAAATATCAAAGCAAGGGAGTTTCTTTCATTATTTCTATTTTGCGCACAGAGCTTTTTCATTAGGATAACTTTTGTCTATATTTACAATTCTTACTACAGGATATCTGAGTACAGATTTCTCTATCATGGCTCCACGAAAAGAATCCAAGGCGGATGCTGAGAGTTCAGGTCAGGGCTCAGATGACCTTTTCGATACTTCACGCCAAAGTATTAATACTGTCAAAACCTGGACATACATCTTCGACATTCTTCAGTCCGAATCGGTGAATTGTTGAGATGATTCTAGCGATAACGAGAAGGATGATTTGGCCACCAAATACAAAATCGTCATTCAAGAAGAGATGCACAAAATAGTGGCAAGGCGATGGCTCCTACCCTATTATGATATCATCATATGGGTGCTAGACCATGTGGATATCCTGACCAGGACTATTATCAGTGAGCAGAAGGTGACAATTGGGACTTTTAGACCAAAACATTTGTAGGCAATGTATCAACTGTTACCCACACCAAACTTTGCGTACAATGTCGAGTTTCTGGAAGGTTTCGAGGGGAAGGAATGCGAGCAATATGGAAGAAACTTGTCCGATCTGATCAAGAGTTGGGTTTCGCACCCCACAAAATTCAGGGCAGATTGTAATGGAAATTATTCAATCTCCTCCTTAGAGCCGCCATTTAGGTATATAGAAATCATGGCCTGTAGGTTGTATAGGAGGGAGGACACCACAAACTTTTTTCTCCCGTGGGTGCCTCTAATTCATATAGTCGCTAAAGTTTATTCTTTCGACTGGGTCAAACTATTGTCAGACATTCTAGCCAGTCGTATTACCGAATATGGAGCGCGGAAGGTGAGTGGGAAAGAAACTTTGTTTTTCATGTCGGCCTACATCATGGACGCTATTTGTTTCATGAAACCTTTCCCTCTAATGAGCTAGAGATGGAATCCATCTAATGTTGAGCCTATTCATGTCTATCACTCAAAACTTTGGGAGGATAAGGCCAACGAATTCATATACGATATTTTCAACTGGATAATGGTACTGATGCATGTCTCCATCTTCGGTAACCCACCTCCCAGGATTTCATATAGCATCGTGGCCAACTTGAGTAGTGTGGCTGACTGGTATGTAGAAGCAGAGTTTTCATACTTCAAGGTTTTTGGTGCCTCAATTCCCCCATATTCTCTACCACTATTCGTGCCGAATAAGCTGGTATGAAACAAAATCGCCAAGCAAACCGTGCTCATTGACATAAGCAAATAGCTCAAAGGTTTTTTGAAGAAGGTATGGCCGCCCTTCCCCATTCATTTTAATACATATTATTTATTATATTTTGGACACGCCAAAGCTGAGGCTATGGCCTTGGAGGAATTTAAATTGGTCAACATTGAGTTTAAGAAACAAGACCCACATAAGGTCGTGAGTAATCACATGGAGAATTGTGGCCTAAAAAGATATGAACATGAGAATTTGCCACATGATGACATCTTCCAAGGTGTGAGATCCTATGCTGAGGTCCTAATTCAGATTCAAGCCCTGTCGCCCGAGGATATGGCCGATTTCTTCAAATTTCAGGAACACCGACGGAGCTGCCTTCCCCCAGTTTTACAGGGTAAGAACCCAGAGACTACAGATATACAACAAATGGAAGCCAAGGGCTCAAAATATTCAGGTCTTGACCAACAGGAAAATCAGGAAAATACAAAGGAAACTGGGAACCCAGAACATGAAGCCAAGATCCCAAACCCAGAGAAAGGAAGCCCAGAAGCGGTTGTACCGGGCGAGTCGGTCCAGAGCCAAGTAGAAATATTCCCACAAAGCGTAAGTGTCACACCATCGCCCACATCAAGAAATCCAGACACGGTTGTTATCCCAGAGAAACCATCCAAGGAAATTGGCAGTCCCATCGCTTCTTTCACTCCCCTACAATTCACAAAGGGGACCCCCGACGCGGGATGAATTTTCGGTGAAGAACTAATGCCCATTACAATAGAAGAGTTGCCTTCGAATGAATTTTTCTTCGACAAGAAGAGAAAGGCCATTGTGAAGCAAGAGATTTAATGAGAAGCGGCCATAGTAGCCAAAAAATTCAAAATCCTAGCCGATGGGAAGGCCATGAAAAAGGAGGAATTCACCACTTAGATAGCAGGGACGTTGGGGGCTTTTGCTACAACCAACCAATATTCCGTCAGATCTCTAAAGGAAAAATTAAAGAGGAAGAACTGCTTGATCAGTAAATTGGAGGCTAAGCTAGCTACAACAGAGGCAAATGCCATAGATCAGGTGAACACAGGTCTAGAACAATCCAGAGCAGCCGATCAAAAGGAAATCGAGTAGCTCAGATCCGATCTCGAGCAAATACATCATTCAACCTAGACCAACCAAGCACAGGTAGGACAACAAGAAGAACTGATAAGGCAGTTACGGGTAAAGTTGAATTCTGCTGAGAGCCAGGTTATAGATATCGGGATATTCCAATCCCAAGCCATTGAGATCTGAAAGAGAGTTTCAGTAGCTTAGCAAGATTTACTTGCTAAAGTGGAAGCCATCCAAAACCATTGCCAGATCATTGACCAAGCGCTGAAAGACATTTCTTTGAGAGAAAGAGAAGTTGGGGTGGATTGAGTCGCTTTCCAAGAGGCTGTTATAGCCACGAAAAAAAAATAAATGGTCAGTAGTTCCAGACTTTCCATCCCAGAGAAAACCAGAGGAAATATCTTGTTGAAGGTGTGGGAGCGTAATATATCAGAAAACATAGAACGAGCTAAAGAAATGAGAAACTCTTGTGAAGAAACTTTCGGCTTGATAAATGAAAGTTTGTTGGATCTCGATAGGGAAAGCAACACTGGGACACTGGGCCAAATCGATATAGCCAAGCACCTTCTCGATATCAAGGAGAATGAGGAAAAAGAGCAGGCGGAAATATCACAGATAATCCAAATTGATATTGTGCAAGTGGATAAATGGTTAATAAAACCAAGTGTACAATTGTGTTCTATCATCACTAAAGACTGACAAGTAGGAGAAAGTTTGCCACAATTAGCGAAGGATTGTTACACTTTTGAGGCAAACAACCAAACAGAGACTTCAAAATTGATAGCCTAATTGATCGAAAAGTGTGTCAATCGCATTGGGCAGGCAAAAGGGCAGGTGTTTGGAGTCAAATGATAACAAGTGTTATTTTGTTCTATTTATGGAGAAATAAGAGTAAAGAAAGGAAGGTGCTCTGCCTGCATGAAGGAGGACAAAGACAAAGAAGTGAAACGCTTAAATTTCCCATTTTGTAACCAAAAACTTCTGGAATGATTGAAATTCGAATGTTTAGAAGTTTTTATAAATATGCATTTTGAAGTGAGAACAGGGGGCTAGATCTTTCTTGGCTGCTTGTACTAGAAACTTATTTCCTTTTGAAAATTAATACAAAGCAATCCGAAGATTCCTGATTCCGTGAAGACTGAGTTATGAGTTTTGTTTTCTCTGTTATCTTATATTAAATTTCATTTCACATATATATCTCTGATGAATGCTTAGCTAGAATTTAGTACAACTTCTACTGTGGTGACCAACTATTTAGTCATCTAATCATTTGCAGTTTTTCCTCTATATTAGCTATCAGTAGGTACAAGACCTGTGAAATTTTTAGATCTCTATATTTTATGCTTCGTCATATTTCTTCTTGTCTTTTTCGTCTTCTGTTTACAGGGTGAGATTTTCCCTTGATGGGAGCCTCACATTGTCGACAACTTAATGTTTTCTCACATTTCATACATATTTCTTTAAAAAGTTAACTCAGTTACGGGAGAAGGCCTTTGGTTTGTGTTCTACCTTTAACATCAGATTCGAAAATTCTCCTTTATACGGTCAAAAAATTGAAGTAGAATTTTAAACCTTGAACTTTCTTTTCAATCTATGTTCCTCCATGACTATGCTCATTGCAAGACAACCCAACATTGAACCCCACCTATCAGATCAAACCAGCATTGCTTTAAACCTTTTTGACACCATACTTAAAACTGCCATCACCTGGGTAGAACTCGAACATTCATGGGCCACAATTGAATGGGATATAACCATCTAGGAACGTTTGGAAGCGAGACAAAGACAACTTAGAAATTAGCCTTATCTCCCTTTCCCAAAGGTTGATTCTTCCCCTTTTTATCTTTTACTCACTTTCGGATGCCTAGGACCTGTACTTTCTAGCCTTAAGTACAGACTCTGGAACAACAGGTGTAAGGACCCTTCCACAAGCTATCAAACTTTCCATGTTTACCTTTATCTTCATTTCTAGAGTCCCACCTCAAAACTAGATCAACTAATTCAAAGTTATCCTCTTTGGTTCTCTTGTCATAAATCTTTTTAATATTTTCTTGGATCACTTGAGTTCTGTTGTAAACTTTTTCTCTGGATTTCATTTGGTGGATCATTTGATTTATTCTTCGTTGAACATCATTTAGTTCTTCTTGTGTTTCCTGCAATAGTTTCATGACCGGAACTCCTAATGAAAGGGGAAAAACTGCCTCGATGGCATACACCAACTGGTATGGATCCATACCAATCGATCTTTTGGTGCTAATTCTATCAGCCCAAAGTGTGAAAACCAACTTATTATGCCATGATTTTTTGTTTTTCTGTAGTGTCTTTCTGAGGTTGTTCACCAGACTTTTGTTAGAATACTCAACTAACACATTTCCCTATGGATAATAAGCCATCGAATGTCCCAAATTAATATGATATTGATTACAAAATTCTATGAGCCTTTTGGATCTGAAAGTCACTGCATTGTCAGCTATAATTTTTCTAGGGCATCCAAAAACAAACAAAATGTTAGTTTCTAAAAACTTGATGATGACAGAGTCAGTATCTTGCATGCATGGTATAGCCTCGATCCACTTGGTGAAGAGGGAGGATGTACTTCACCAATGAAGTCTGCCCCCCACTGTTGGAAAGGAGATTCAATAGATATGGGTTTCATTGGGAGGGGCAGAAGCTTCCTTTTACCTTCAAAAATCTGACACTGGTGGCAAGAAGTAACCTTCTGATGAACGTCAGCAAACAAAGTAGGACAGTAAAACCCATCTCTCAGAATCTTGTTAGCTGTGGTCTTCCAGCTCAGGTGCCCACCACAGTCTCCTGCATGGAAATATTGAAGAACTTTATCATCTTCATCTTTTAACAAGAAATTAAGCAAGATACCACCAAGATCTTTCCAATAGAGATTGCCTTCCAGAAAACAAAATTTCAATTCTTTCAATTTAATAAATCTATTTTTGGTCTTAGTCAAACCTGGAGGAGCCTGTAAATTATGGAGTACAAAAAAGAGGTTTGTGTACCAAGGGGAATTTAAGAATGTCTCTTTTATGTTTGGAGTCGCTTTCTCTTCCGGTTCGTCTACTGTAGCCAAAACATTAATATCTAAAGCATGAAAATTAGACTCAGCCATCAGTTTGGCCAAACCCTATCCTTTGATTAGTTTAGTAGGTTTTATTTCAATGTCATATTCCAGAATGACCACAATCCATTTTCCTCTTCTACCATCCAAATTATCCTGGGTTAGAATATCTTTTACCACTGTGTTTGCGATGTATGCAATTGTGTGAGAGTGTAGAATATAGACCCTAAAATCTTTTATAGCATTTACCAGAGTGAAGTCTTGTTTCTCCATAATGTTATAATTCAATGTTGCGTCTCTTAAAGCTTTGCTGAAAAAGGATATGGGTTGCTCGTACCCTTCACTATTTTTCTGCAATAATATTGTTGATATAGTGTTCTCAGATGCGAAAGAGAAAAGAGAAAAGTCTTTGGTATAGTCTGGGATAATTAGAATTGGGACTTGGGCGAGAGCATGTTTCACCTGCTCACATGATTGTTTGGACTCAGTGTTCCATTTGATTTTTGTGTCTTTTTTCAACAGATTGGTAATATTCCTGAGAAGCTCATCCAAGTTTGGTATGAATCTTCTAAGGAAATTTATTTTTCCAATGAAAGATTGTAGTTATTTGATGTTCCTAGGGTGTTCCACCTTCTAGATAAATTCTATCCTACTGAGGTCTATTTTTATTCCGTCTTTTGAGATTATGTGTCCCAACAGTTTACCTTCCTCTAACCCCAAAAGGATTTTCTTACGATTTAATGAAAACTTGAATTTCTTGCACTTCTCAAACACACGTCTGAGGTGGAGAAAATGTTCTTTGTCAGATTTGGAGTAAACAGTTACATCATCCAGATAAATGACTATAAATTTCCCAGTCTCATCCACAAAGGCAATATCCATTTCTCTTTGGAAAGTAGCCCCAACGTTCATCAGACCGAAAGGCATATTCACATACATGAAGGTTCCCCATGGTGTGGGAAAGTCTATCTTCTCTTGATCTTTTGGATGGACCAGAACTTGGTTGTAACCAGAGAAACTATCTAGTAAGGAGATCCTACTGGATCTGACCAACCTTTGTAAAATATGTTCCATTTTGGGTAAAGGGTAACTGTCTTTGAGGGAGACTTTGTTCATATTTTTGAAATCTATATAGAGCTTGATCTCACCAATTTTCTTCCTGGTTGGAACTAGATTTGAAACCCATTTAGAAAATCTCAAAGGGACTATGATCTTGGCATCATACATCTTTTTGATTTCTTTCTCTATCAGGGGAAGCAACTTGGGATTAATTCTCCTAAGTTCTTGCCTAAAATGTTTGTGTTCTTCTTTTATAGGAATCTGGTGTTGTATGTGTTGGCAAATGTTTACCAAGTAGCGTATGCTTGTCATTGACGGAAAACTCAGGAGGAACAGTGTTGAAGAAAACGCGCGCAGCAAAGGCAAATCTCAAGATACAGGAATTTGCAGAAGAGAAGGAAGACAGAGATCCACAACCACAGGATCTCATTCAAATTTCCCGAAAGAACGAGGGCCGTCAGATCAGACAGAAGTTGCGAGGGAGATAAGCCATCGGAGATTCGGGGATCGAGATTTCTATATGCAAAGTTCACTCGACAACGAAAACCCCGAAATCGCGATATGCGATTTCGCGATTTGATCGCAGCCGTTAAATCAAGCAGGGATCTGGACCGTTCATTCGTATGGACGCGTGGCATCCAGGAGGCCTCATCGGAGTTTCGGGGATCAGGATTTCATAATGCAAAGAACACAATGCAACGAAAACCCTGATTTCGCGATATGCGAAATCCTGACTGAATTGGCACCGTCAGATCAATAAGTGATCTAAACCGTCGATCCAACACACGTCAACAGACCATGTCACCCAGGGACACGTGGCACAACCAGAGAATGACAGGTGGCAGGCAGATC
>ML804290.1:117036-138343 GCA_009831015.1 Picea engelmannii | reverse complement strand
AGTATGATGCTTGTGTCATATGATTTTAAGTACTCATAGCCCCAGGAGAAAACATCTATATATTCCTTGAAATGTTCATTGTATTTGCTTTTTTGCTCTGGTGGCAGGGATTTAGACAATGTTATCATTTTGGGGTTTTCTTCTGTTCCTATGTTACAATCTTCAACCTCTTTACCGTTAGCTTCAATTTTCAGTTTTTTGGCCACATCGTTAAAATCAAACAAGTCTTCCAATGGAACTAAACCTCTAGGTAACAGATTTTTTTTCAACTGCAAGATATCATAATCTACATCATTTTCATTGATTTCTTCAGCATCTATTGTATTTACATTACCATTCTCAAAAATAGATTTATTTACAAATTCTTCATCCTGTTCTAAATCTATGTTTGTACATTTGAAATCATTTTTACATTGCAGGAAATCTTCAATTTGATCTTCATTCCCAAATACCTGTCAATATCTGATGTTGTTAGGAATGGTGGGTCTGCACTTCACCTCTACTATGTACTTCCGAGTTGGACGAAAAGGGATTTTACAGGTAGCTGCTGACGTAGCCAGTCCATCTGCGAGTATAGTTTGTCCTCTAGGAATCACCTACAAATCAACCTCAGTAAAGCATTGGAGAGACTCTAAAATAGAATTTTTATAGGCTCTAAGTCGGGGATGTTTTCTACATACTCACCTTTGATTTTCTTGATACTTAATTCAAAATCACCCCTTACCATTTTCTTCTTAGCACCAACTTTCTTCAATAATTTCAGACCGAGCATTAAATCCTCATACTCGACTATGTTGTTAGTACATTGGAAGTTCAATTTATAGGAATGATTCTCGGAGTACTTTGAGCTGTGCTTATGCATCCACACTCCAGCTCCAACTCCTTCTTTACTCACAGCACCATCGAAGTCCATGCTCTAGAAGTTTGCTGGCAATTCCTCATTTTCTTCAACCATGGGGTTTCTTGCTTCGACAACTGATTTATCGTCCTTTGGATCAGGTGCATCATCTTCCATTTGTGCGATTTTTTCTTCAAGATCACCATCGTTATATAGAATAAAATAATCCAGGTCACAGTGTGCAGAATATAGTGGGTAATTGTGTGGCTTTTTCTTACTCTGACCATATACTTCATCAATGTTTCCCTGTAAAGTCTTCTATGTTGACAAAAAACCAGAATGGTGGCATAGGACATATCTAGCTGCAGGGTTCCTCTCAATTTAGGTCCCCAAGACCTTGATAGCAACATACCATACTTGGGGGCAATGTCTTCCATGAAGATGTCCATCACTAAACGTTTTGCTGGGATTTGAGCCAAGGTGATACATAAGTCTTTAATCAGGCCTATACATTTGACCTTGCTGGAGTTGAAAGAATGAAAATCTTTGTAAGGTATGGTGACCTCGAGTCCCAAATTTTCCATCATGGCTTTGGGCATTAGGTTGTGAGAGGCATCCAAATGTAGCATATCGTTGTGTAGTATCAGATCATTGATATTTAGGCTAATGTAAAAAGGGGCCATGACGCCATTATCAGTTTGACCGTCAACTTTAGGACCAAACAGGAGCTCAGGTTGGTCATCAGCAAGGTTTACTATGTCAAAGTGGAGTACAGATCCTACATTCAAGGATTTGGTAACCATATCAGGTTCGATACTTAAATATTTTATCACCTGATACCTGTAAGCATTCTTGTTCATCAACTCGGAGAGGGGAATGGGAATCTTCAATTTTGCTAGTTTCCCTTTAAGGCTGAAAAGAGAGGTGATTTTGTTTAAACTCTGAACTTATGATTTATCGAAAGAAACTTTGTGGACATGTGCACCTGTTTGAATGGTTGATGAAAATTCTGTCTGACTTGTTCTCTTAAGAATTTTGGGAGTTTCTTGCGCAAAAGATTCAGCGTCATTACACCCAGGGGATTTCTTGGGATGATTTTATGAGGTTTTCTTGGTTTCAGAAGCCTTCTTTGGATAATTCTTGTTAGTATTCTTACTCCTCAAGTTATATTGACTCTGAACTTCCATTATAGCATTCTCAAAGGCTTGTTGTTATGTTTTCTCAGCTTCCTCATTTACCTCTATTTGAAAGAGGAGAAAGATTTCATGTTCTTCTTGGGTGAGGAAAATAGACTCATGATCATGATCATGATCACCCAATAGATTTATATGTGCATCATCAAAATCCTCAATAACTTCCTCCCCATCATGAACATAGTTTTCCTGGAGAGGTGGTCTAATATGTTGATCACATCCCCTTTGTTCCCGTTGATCTCTAGGATTACTTTGTCTAATCTGAGGTGGATTTCTCCTAAAGTTCGGGTTTATGATTTGAGGGGTAGCTTGGTTCTCCCTAGGTGGGTTCCTGTCAGTTATGGTGAGTCTCTCCATCATTTTCTCCATAGCTCTAGCTAGAGAATCTAGTTTAGCATCAGATGAGGAAGTAGAAGGTTCTTCCTTGATAGTGACCCTCTTTTTTGTTCTCTGCCTAGCCCTGGTGGCCAAAAGATTTGCTTCTACACTGACGACACTTTTTGCATGTCCTCCAGAGTTGCTGCATTTCTTTCCCTTAATTGATATGACATGTTTTCATCAAAACCATTAGGGAACTTTATTAATGCCAAACCTTGTGGTGGTTTGATTTCATTCGGGATAACATTGTATCGATTTTTGAGACGAGTGCAGTAATCCTGCACTATCTCTCCTTAGTTTCTTCTCATGTTCTCATACTCTGATAGAATATGGAGAGGATTTTTATTTACCTCCAACTCATCTAGGAAATTTTGATGACAAACAGTAATATCAGTAATGGTAGCAGCACGTAAATTTTTGAACCACTTTTTCACGTCTCCAGTTAGGCTTTGTGCAAATAATCTCATCTTCACATCAGCTTCATCTACTTCTTCCAGGTCAAAGTAATCGTTCATTTTGTCAACATGTTGTTGTGCATTCAAGGGACTAGTACCATCAAATTGTGGAAGTCTAGTTTTATAATCTTGGGGCATGTTATGTAAATTAGAAAACGATACCAATGGAGCATGTCTTTCCGCCATGATTGGTGGAGGAGGTTGAACAACGGCCTGTGTGACAGGAGAGGAAATGCCTGAAGATATAGAGGATGAAGGGCTTGGAGAAATGGAGTGACATGGTGTAAGTTTAGCAGAAACTGCAGCAATAGTTGAAGCAGGAAGCTCGACGGACTGCTGAAGATGGAGCTTGTCTAAATCTTGACCAAGATTTGCGACTAGTTCTTCAATCTTATCAGTCTCGGGGTGAAAACGTTGATCAACCTCAGCGCTAGGACAAAGTATCTCAGGGGTCCTGGGCTGAAAAATGGTTTGGTCTAAGACCATTTTACTGACAAAACTATCAGATTTTGTCCTAAAAAGACTTGTTCAAAAGGGTGTCTCAAACTCAAGGTCTGGAAGAACAAATAGCTTTTCTGGGATGGAAAAATACCTCAGAAGTGGGCTATTACTCCTCAAAATTTTTGCAGTTCTTTTCTTCCTGAGTAGTCTTTCGGGATTATCTATTACTATTGCAGGTTCTGGTTCAGGATGAGATCTGGTAGAAATTCTTTTGGGACACAAAACTGTTGATTTTATTCTACCTTTGGATATTTTGGTTATTTATACAAAAACTTTAACAACCTCTTAACATTATTTCTAGGTAAAGATCAGGGTTTGCGTTTTTTCCAGAAATAAATTCGTCTTTGTTCTAGGGGAAAGAAAACAAGGGGTCGAAAGTTTGTTTCAGTTCTTCCCTAGTATGGTCGCCATTTATATTATCACTCTATAAATTCCCAGAGGTTGTTATGAGGTAAGAAGAAAATTATCAGAGGTAACCTTAACGAACCGCTTCGAAACTGGGAGCTAGCCCTACCGGTTTTAGAGAGGGATCTCTCTATGAGTTTTAGATTTGTTTGAGTTTTCAATATTTTAGACTAGTTAGAAAGAATATAACCGAGTTGTTTGTATTGTTTTTGAATGAAATGGTTGAATATCACTTATGCTTCCATTGGGCTATGGGGTCTGTTTTAAAAGGATAGAAGTTAAAGACAACTTTTACAAGATTCGTTTCACAGGGCAAGATAGTGCTAATGCTGGATTCTTTAGGAATAAAAATGGTGTATTGTTGAAAAAGAAGAGATATCAGTTAAAACAATAAAGAATTTAAGAATTTATTTATTATAAAATCAGAGGAAAAACATTTAAATCTGTAAAATATTAAGAACCGAGTACACAATGGTAAATTCTGCAACTTTAACTTCTTTTAAAGATTAGATTTAGAAAGAAAATATGATAACTGAGAAGGAAAAACTTGTACACAGACAGAGGGAACTTCACCAACAATTTACATGCAGGAATCCTATGAAACTTCTCTTTGTATTACTGGAAATAACTTCTTGATAAAAATTATAGCAACTAGAGCTTGCTTGGGCATAAATATCAACAACCCTCAATACTTCTAAGTTGGAAATATTTATAATCAAAGTTACAACGACCCTTTCATTAATGATCAAGACATAGCAGATTCTAAATTTAACTAACTAACTCAACAAGATACAAAACTTTAGGGACTGTTAATGATGTGTCGAATTCTTCAAGCTGATTTTGGGGAAGGTCATTGGTGAGTCATCTACATGACTTTGTCTGATCTGATTTCTTACTAGACTTGGACACCTCATCTCCTACTCGATCAGATTGCATAGCTCTTCCCATCGTAGATGACTGGGAATAATGACTTTGAGTAGTCTTCGGTATATTTCATCCATATCTGTGTACTTGGAAAACGTTGGCTTGACGATGAAAATGTACCATATCTCGTGTTGTATGTTGATGTCTGTCTGCAAAGTTTCTAAGAACTCCTTGCCCGTTATGCTGCCTTGTATTCCCAAAAATTTTGAACTATCTTTGGCCACTGTGGCCATCTTCTGTCTATAATCAGGAAGGGTCATTAACTTATCATTTAGGACCATTAAGTTCAGGAGACCTTTCTTCTGCAGAGATTTGATCTTACTGAAAAATCTTTGAACTCCTGTGTCCATAGTCTGGACTTTCTCTTCCAATTGTAGCATTAGTCCTATCTTAGTCATAACCCTCTTGAATTCGAAGATGGTTTCCATCCTGTCTTCAATCTTCAATTCCTCCAATTCTTCTTGGGTTTTCCAATTCAGGAATCTAATGATCTCAGTGGCTTCTGTGGGCATTTCTCCGAGCTCTTCTTTTATTTTCTCAATAGCATGCCTTCTCCTCTATACCAGTTCTTTTTTCTCGAACACGATTTGCACCATAGGCCATATTTCATTTATGGATTTGTAGATATCCATACAAATATTTTCCTTGGCCTCAACAAGTGTCTTGCCTACCACTGTTTTCTTTTAAAGCTGTTGCAATTCCTGTTTGAGCTTGTTTGATGTTTGCTTCTCCATGGAGTAGCTTGTTTGGTAAGAAGAATTGAGCTGTTGAATATCCTCAAACTCCTTTTTTAGTCTACTAATTTCTGTCTCTTGCAAGTCCATTTCCTCCATGGATTTTTCTAATTCCACTATCTTTTCCAGAGTTGTCAGTGGAGTTGCTGAGGGAATTTCTGTTGTGGAGGTTTCTACTATAGATTTTGTGCTTATCCCTGTGAGTAGAAATGCGCTCTATGGAATGACTTCCATATGCATTGATTGTTCCGTCTCCTTCACTAAAATTTCCATTTCTGCTTCCATCTCTTTCAACTGTGCATTTTTCTCCATGATCAATTTGAGTATCTCGTCCTTCTCACCTTCTATCTTAGCTATCTCCTTTGCTTGTGCATCTTCTGTTGGTGGCAGTTTCATTTGTTTCGTCAGAGATGATATATCGACATTTTTCTTTTTGAGCATCTCTTCGACTGCTTTCACATTCAAGGGGTCATACCCGATCTTGAGGACCAATTCTTCCAACGTTTTAATTTTTTTATGCTTTGCAAAGGATGATATATTTTCTAACTTTAATTGTGTATGAACATTACTCAGAGAGACCTGTAGTTTAGCAGCCGAAGTATAAGCATTTTCCAAACTGGAGAAAAAAATTTCTCCAATTTTCCTCTGCAGATCCATTTGATCAGTCGGGTGCACATCTCTGGCGTGGAACTTAAAAATTTCCCTTTTGTAGCCAGTGATTGGCTTTGGGTCGGGCACCTCTGCCTACAGAAAATCCATGTGCATTCTACCCTTTTCTATATCAAATGCAGACAACAGTCTGTGTTTTTCCGTGGATGTATGTTTCCAAAACTGAGCATAAGTGTTGCTGGTCAGCATCTGATTCCTCTTCTTGATCAGGTCATATTTCTAAAAAATGCTCAATTTGGCACCTCCTTGTTTTGGCTGGTTGATTAATGAAGTATCTGTTTGTTTCTTGCATGAAAAATTAGATGTGATATGTTGGATGCTAGAGATAAGTGGTGACTAATCATCTTTCATAGCCGTAGTGGATTGGGTTCCCTTCTCACTAGCCATGTCAGTTGTATGACTGGATTTTGGCCTCTTGGTGTGTAATTGGAAATCTTCGGCCAAGACTTCGGTGACAAAAGGTGAAGTATCCTTCCTGGGCCTTTTCTCCTTTGGAACCTATGGCGTGTTTGTTTGTGAGACAATAATAGGAGGACACTATTGTTCTGTCTCTTCGAGAGTGCTCACCTCCCACTCCGTTTGATTTATGAGCTTCTTTATTTTTGGCTTGGGTGAATGAACATATGGAATGTTTTTATTTTTAACCCTCATCTCCGAAATGATCCCATGTGGATCATAGTGCCACAGGAAACTAGCATCAAACTCCATTTCCTTCAGAAACTTGTCTGCCTCTTCCCCAGTGCCTCAGCTATTGCAGATAAAAGACCCTATTTTCCCTTTAATTTTGAGGTGTTGTTTCTTCTTCAGAGACACAAAGTGTATGTTGTCTGAGTTTATCATCTGTCTTATGTAATGCAGGGAAAATATCCTCATGGGTAAATGCTTGGGTAGCTTGTATGGGGCTAAATCGCACCCATATATTCTAATCTCAGTGTGATTTTGATAAAGATACCAATCTCTAGTTTTTGCAAGTTCTGAGAGGTGTAAAATCCTCTGAATCTCCTCATTTATTCTTGGTTATGGTCCGCCACTGAGCATGCTCACCACTGGGTGGTAAAACTTCTCGATGAACTGTTTGAAACTGAACTCTGTGGAATTTCATCTGAGCAACGAAGTGCAAGATGTTATCGCCTGCGGCTTCCCATCCTTGTCCATTTATGCATCGAGAAAGAGAACCTATCCACTTGAAAGAAAGTGAACATGTAAGCCAGTATGGAGGAGTACCGGAACATGCCCTCTAAGGAAAATTTTGAAAAATGCTCGTGAATATTATCCACTAGGAAATTGTTGTAGTCGAATTGAGTGGTGAGATTTTCCTCAGTAGAGAAAACAGACAAAAAACCCAATATAGGTTCATCCGCCCATTCGTCTGAAAAATAACCAAGTAGACAATAGATTGATGAAATGGCTTGGTTTCCCTTTTCTGAGAACAGGGAGGAAGGATACAGGGGATTTGACTTGGGGAACTAAACATCTTGTGGGAGGAAAAATTCAAAGATCTGGGCTCTTTGAGGAAAATATAGTTTTTGGTATAACCCTGTTATGATTTCAAGATTGAAAGGGGAGGTAGATTCAGTTCTGGGTATATGCATCATCTAATCAATGGCCTCTGGTGTGATCAAGAACATAGTTTTTCCCGATGACGAGACTATGGATCTCTGGTCGGGGAGGTAATGAGCCTAGAATTTGAGGGAAAATTCAGGGAAATGATGGACCCGGGGGAAAAGATATAGAGGAAGATTGGACTCCTAGAGCCCAATTTCATCGCTTTGATATAAGAAAGTGTCTTTGAGCCATGACTGAAAATCTGTGAAGTCAAATTCACACCTTATATCTAATATTAGATGATCTTTGTTGGCCAATGGGATCTTGTCGAGGTCAACATGAGGTGGGAGGAAAGGATTTTCCCCGATTCCTGCTATCTTGGATTTTAGTGCCATCATTGTGAAAAATACCTGCAATTCAAAAAAAAATGTTAGTGGTAATGGTTGTGGTTGGGATGTTGATTGAATTAGAAAGGCGTCAAGGAAACTCTCCGGTGTGAGGATAAGATGAGCAATGAGCGAATGAAGGAGCAGGGCTAGTTTTGGGTGAACGGATACCCGTTGGGCGGGGGGGACAGATCAACAGGCTTAACGAATAAGTTAAACTGTAATAAATGGTCAACGAGTCATTTGGAGAGTGAGATGGCAAGTGAAAAATGGGTGATGAGTACGATCGGGTGATGTGGAGGGTGTTGATTGGAGACTAGCAATGGTGAGGGGAGTTGTGATGGGTGAAATAGGGGGGATGGATTGACAGAGTTATGAGATGGGACTTGTAGGGGAAAAAGTGGAAAGTGATGTCATGATACGACAGTGGTATGCCATAAAAGTGGTAAATAGTAAGTGGTAAAGTGGTTTGCAGTAAGTGGTGGGAGTCTGGTGCAATAAATTCCTACCACGTTAGAGCAGGGGGCCCGCCAGAAAACCATTTCATTCCAGACCCCCCCCATCATTAAAAGAAGAACGGTTGGGGGGTACAAAAAGTATTGTCACTCGTCCATCCATGCGCCCATTGTTGGACTGTAGAACTGAGCACTTCCTTTAACGAACTTTCCAGACCCCCCTCCCCCCCCCCCCACCGTTAAAGGCAGAACGGTTGGGGGGGTCTGGAAAAACTTGTTGACCGTAGATCTAAACGTCGGTGTCTCAGTCATTCATCTATGCGCTCTCTTTAATCTGTCAGTGCAAAATCATATCTGTAGTGGATACTTAGGCTTGCACCTTTTTGTGGGTTTGCTCAGCTTTCCTTGCTTTTGTCGCCATGGGGATCAGGCAACATACTTTCAAACTTCAAAGATATGAATCAACATCGATCATCATGCATGTTTTATTGAAATCAAGCCAACTAACCTATGCTCTAACCTACTTCACTATGAAATTTAGCCTAGATTAAATTGTTGGACTAATAAATTACTCTACCTTAGGGTTATTTGACCAATATTAGGCAGTTTGGTCAAATTTATTCACTAGCTAGCCTATCTACTTGGCCAAGATTAAATAGTTTATCCAAGATTATTCAGTAATCCTATCAACATCAATTTAAAAGGACTTGTCCATGCTTATACTGTATGGATCAATCCATTGTTATTGCATGGGGATTTATTTAATTTCTTGTATGCCCTCTTTTATTCTTTTCTCATTTTATTTTTCTTTCTTTTTCAGAATGCAATAATCTCTGCACGTCAAAAACACTAAAGGGACAAAAATACAATCAACAGTTGATCCTATAAATTATAGGGTTATAATAGTGGCTCCACCTGGGGATGGTATTCTCCTTGCGAGATGCCAAGAATCCTGCTTCTTGTGGCCTTGAAGAATTTCTTCTAGAGCTTCTTATGTTATCCGACTTGCTTTATTTCATAAATTTTGGTGACATTTTCTGTATCGTAGGGACTTCTCCGTGGGATTCAAATACCTGAACAAAATCACCTACACCTAAAAGAATTGTAAAAGAAATGATATATATAATGGAATGGAATGGTGATCTCTCTATTGAGGTGGCAAGTATTGCTTCAACATCCTTCCATTCATGGGTCCCCCTGGCAGTTCTAATCCATCACTATTAGCAAGTAGAAAATAATTATTTCCTCTGAAGGCCTGAATGGTTTAAGGACCCTTCCACAAGCTATCGAACTTTCCATTTTTACCTTTATCTTCGTTTTTTGAGTCCCACCTCAAAACTAGATCACCTATTTCAAATTTATCCTTTTTGGTTCTCTTGTCATAAATCTTTTTAATATTTTCCTGGATCACTTGAGCTCTGTTGTAAACTTCTTCTATTGATTGTATTAGGTATATCATTTGATTTATTCTTCGTTGAACATCGTTTGGTTCTTCTTGTGTTTCCTGCAATAGTTTCATGACCGGAACTCCTAATGAAATGGGAAAAATGCCTCAATGCCATACACCAACTAGTATGGAGACATAGCAATCAATCTTTTGGTGCTAATTCTGTTAGCCTAGAGTGAGAAAACCAACTTATTGTGCCATGATTTTTTTCTTTCCTGTAGTGTCGTTATGAGGATGTTCACCAGATTTTTGTTAGAATACTCAACTAGCCCATTTCCCTGTGGATAATAAGTCGTCGAAAGTCCCAAAGTAATATGATATTGATTACAAAAATCTATGAGCCTTTTGGATCTGAAAGTTGCTGCATTGTCAGCTATAATTTTTCTGGGGCATCCAAAATAAGACATAATGTTAGTTTCTAAAAACTTGATGATGACAGAGTCAGTACCTTGCCTGCATGGTACAACCTCGATCCACTTGGTGAAGTAGTCTGTGGTCATGAGGATCCATTTATGTTGGCTCGAAGAGGGAGGATCTACTTCACCAATGAAGTCTAGCCCCCACTATTGGAAAGGAGATTCAACAGAGATGGGCTTCATTGGGAGGGGCAGAAGCTTCCTTTTACCTTCAAAAATCTAACACTAGTGGCAAGAAGTAACCTTCTGATGAACGTCTGCAAACAGAGTAGGCCAGTAAAAGCCAGCTCTCAGAATCTTGTTAGTTGTGGTCTTCCAGCTCAGGTGCCCACCACAGTCTCCTGCATCAAAATCTTGAAGAACTTTGTCAGCTTCATATTTTAACAAGCAATTAAGAAAGATACCACCAAGATATTTCCAATAGAGATTGCCTTCCAGAATACAAAATTTCAATTCTTTCAATTTAATAATTCTAGCTTTGGTCTTAGTAAAACCTGGAGGAGCCTGTAAATTGTGGAGTACAAAAATGAGGTTTGCGTACTAAGGCGAATTTAAGAATGTCTCTTTTATTTTTGGAGTTGCCTTCTCTTTTGGTCCATCTACTGCAGCCAAAAAGTTAATATCTAAAGCATGAAAATTAGACTCAACCATCACTTTGGCCAAACCCTGTCCTACATAAACCTTTAGGTAATAGATTATTTTTCAACTGTAAGATATCAAAATCTACATCATTTTCATTGATTTCTTCAACATCTATTGTATTTACACTGTCATTCTCAAAAACAGATGTATTTACAAATTCTTCAACCTGTTCTAAATCTATGTTTGTACATTCAAAATCATTTTTACTTTGCAGGAAATCTTCAATTTGATGGTCATTTCCAAATACCTGCCAATATCTGATGTTGTCAGGAACAATGGGTCTGCACTTCACCTCCACTATGTACTTATGAGTGGGATGAAAAGGGATTTTACAGGTAGCTGCTGACGCAGCTAGTCCATGTGCAAGTATATTTTGTCCTCTAGGCATCACCTGCAAATCAACCTCAATAAAGCATTGGAGAATATCTAAAACAACATTTCTATCGGCTCTAAGTCTGGGATGTTTTTCTGCATAATCACCTTTGATTTTCTTGATAATTAATTCAGAATCACCCCTTACCATTATCTGCTTCGCACCAACTTCCTTCAATAATTCCAGGCCGATCATTAAAACCTCGTACTCGGAAATGTTGTTAGTACATTGGAAGTTCAGTTTATAGGAATGATTCTTGGAGTACTTTGATCCATGGTTATGCATCCACACTCCAGCTCCAGCTCCTTCTTTACTCACAGCACCATCGAAGTCCATTCTCTATAAGTCTGCTGGCAATTCCTCATTTTCTTCAACCATGGGGTTTCTTGCTTCGACAACTGCTTTATCGTCCTTTGGATCAGGTGCATCATCTTCCAGTTGTGCGATTTTTTCTTCAAGATCACCATCATTATATAGAATAAAAGAATCCATGTCAAAGTGTGCGAAATATAGTTGGTAATTATGTGGCTTTTCCTGACTATTGACCATATACTTCATCAGTGTTTCCCTATAAAGTCTTCTCTGTTGATTGAAAACCAGAATGGTGGCGTAGGACACATCTAGCTGCAGGGTTCCTCTCAATTTAGATCCCCAAGACTTTGATAGAAACATACCATACTTGGGGGGAATGTCTGCCATGAATATGTCCATCACTAAACTTTTTGTCGGGATTTGAGCCAAGGTGATACATAAGTCTTTAATTAGGCCTATACATTTGACCTTGCTGGAGTCGAAAGAATGCAAATCTTTGTAAGGTATGGTTTTCCTAGAGAGGTGGTCTAATCTGTTGATCATGTCCCCTTTGTTCCCGTTGATCTCTAGGATCTCTTTGTCTAATCTGAGGTGGATTTCTCCTTAAGTTTGGGTTTTTGATTTAAGCGATAGCTTGGTCCTCCCTAGGTGGGTTCCTGTCAGTTATGGTGAGTCTCTCCATCATTTTCTCCATAGCTCTGGCTAGAGAATCTAGTTTAGCATTAGATGAGGAAGTAGAAGGTTCTTCCTTGATAGTGACCCTCTTTTCTGTTCTCTACCTAGCCCTTCTGGCCAAAAGATTTGTTTCTACACTGATGACACTTTTTTACATGTCTTCCAGAGTTGTTGGGTTTATTTCCCTTAATTGATATGACATGTCTGTGTCAAAACCATCAGGGAAATTTATTAATGCCAAACCTTGTGGTGGTTTGATTTCAGTCGGGATAGCATTGTATAGATTGTTGAAACGAGTGCAGTAATCTTGCATTGTCTCTCCTTGGTTTCTTCTGATGTTCTCATACTCTGACAAAATTTGGAGAGGATTTTTCTTTACCTCCCACCGATCTAGGAAGTCTGATGAAAAATAGTAATATCAGTAATGGTAGGAACACGTAATGTTTTGAACCACTTTTTCACGTCTCCAATTAGGCTTTGTAAAAATAATCTCATCTTCACATCAGCTTCGTCTACTTCTTGCAGGTCCAAGTAATTGTTCATTTTGTCAACATGTTGTTGTGCATTCAAGGGACCAGTACTATCAAACTGTGGAAGTCTAGTTTGATAATCTTGGGGCATGGTATGCAAATGAGAAAACAATACCAGCAGAGCATATTTTGCCGCCATGATTGATAGAGGAGGCTAAACAATCGCCTACGTGATAGGAGAGGAAATGCCTGAAGATATAGAGGATGGAGGGCTTGGAGGAATGGAGTGGCCTGGTGTAAGATTAACAGGAATTGCAGCAGTAGTTGAAGCAAGAAGTTCAACAGATTGCTGAAGATGGAGCTTTTCTCAAGCTTGACGAATATTTGCGACTAGGTCTTCAAGCTTATCAGTCTCGGGGTGAAAACGTTGATCAACCTCAACTCTAGGAGAAAGAATCTCAGGGGTCCTGGGATGAAAAACGGTTGGTCTAAGACCGTTTTACTGACAAAACTATCAGATTTTGTCTTGAAAAGACTTGTTCGAAAGGGTATCTCAAACTCAAGGTCTGGAAGAACAACTAACTTTTCTGTGATGAAAAAAGACCTCAGAAGTGGGATATTACTCCTCGAAATTTATGCAGTGCTTTTCTTCCTGAGTAGTCTTTCGGGATTATCTATTACTATTGCAGGTTCTGGGTCAGGATGAGATCTGGTAGAAATTCTTTTGGGAGCCAGAACTATTGATTTTATTCTACCTTTAGATATTTTGGTTATTTATACAAAAACTTTAACAACTTCTTAACATTATTTCTAGGTAAAGATTAGGGTTTGCATTTTTTCTAGAAATAAAGTCATGTTTGTTCTAGGGGAAAGAAAACAAGGGGTGGAAAGTTTGTTTCATTTCTTCCCCGGTATGGTCGCCATTTATGTTATCACTCTATAAATTCCCAGAGGTTGTTATGAGGTAAGAAGAAACTTATCAGAGGTAACCTTAACCAACTTCTTCGAAACTGGGAGCTAGCCCTACCGGTTTCAGAGAGGGATCTCTCTGTGAGTTTTAGATTTGTTTGAGTTTTCAAGATTTTAGACTAGTTAGAAAGAATATAACCGAGTTGTTTGTATTGTTTTTGAATGAAATGGTTGAATATCACTGATGCATCCATTGGGTTATGGGGTCTATCTTAAAAAGATAGAAATTTAAGACAACTTTTACAAGATTCATTTCACAGGGTGAGATAGTGCTAATGCTGGTTTCTTTAGGAATAAAAATGGTGTATTGTTGAAAGAGACGAGATATCAGTTAAAACAAAAAAGCATTTAAGAATTTATTTATTATAACATCAGAGGAAAAACTTTTAATCTATAAAAGATTAAGAACAGAGTACACAATGGTAAATTCTGTAACGTTAACTTCTTTTAAAGATTAGATTTAGAAAGACAATATGATAACTGAGAAGGAAAAACTTGTACGCAGAAAAAGAGAACTTCACCAACAATTTACATGCAGGAATCCTGTGAAACTTCTCTTTGTATTACTGGAAATAACTTCTTGATAAAAATTACAACAACTAGAGCTTGCTCAGGTGTAAAGATCAACAACCCTTAATACTTCTAAGTTGGAAACATTTATAATCAAAGTTACAACGACCCTCTCATTAATGATCAGGACGCGGAAGATTCTAAATTTAACTCACTAACTCAACAAGATACAAAACTTTAGGGATTGTCAATGATGTGTTGAATTCTTCAAGCTGATTTTGGAGAAGGTTGTTGGTGAGTCATCTACACAACTTTGTCTAATCTGATTGTTGACTAGACTTGAACACCTCATCTCCTACTCGACCATATTGTATAGCTCTTCCCATCGTAGCTAACTGGGAATAATGACTTTGAGTAGTCTTCGGTATATTTCATCCATATCTGTGTACTTGGCAAAAGTTGGCTTGGTGATGAAAATGTATCGAATCTCGTGTTGTATGCTGATGTCTGGTTGAAAAGTTTCTAAAAACGCCTTGCCCATTATGTTGCAATGTATTCTTGAAAATTTTGAACTATCTTTGGCCACTGTGGCCAGCTTTTGTTTATAATCAGGAAGGGTCATTAACTTATCATTTAGGACCATTAAGTTAGAGATACCTTTCTTTTGTAGAGCTTCGATCTTACTGAAAAATCTTTGAACTCCTGTGTCCATAGTCTGGACTTTCTCTTCGAACTACAACATTAGTCCTCTCTTGGTCAGAACCCTATTGACTTCGAGGATGGTTTTCGTCCTGTCTTCAATCTTCAAATCGTATAATTCTTCCCGGGTTTTCGAATTCAGGAATCTAATGATCTTAATGGATTCTGTGGAAATTTCTCCGAGCTCTCCTTTTATTTTCTCAATAGCTTGCCTGCTCCTCTGTACTAGTTCTTTCTTCTCGAACATGATTTCCACCATAGGACATATTTCATTTATGGATTTGGAGATATCCATACAAATATTTTCCTTGGCCTCAACAAGTGTCTTGCCTGCCAGTGTTTTCTTTTGATGCTGCTGCAATTCCTGTTTGAGCTTGTCTAATGTTTACTTCTCCATGGAGTAGCTTATTTGGTAAGAAGACTTGAGCTACTGAAGATCCTCAAACTCCTTTTTTAGTATGTTAATTTATGTCTCTTGCAAGTCCATTTCCTTCATGGATTTCGCTAATTCCACTATCTTTTCCAGAGATGTTAGTGGAGTTGCTGAGGGAATTTATGTTGTGGAGGTTTCTACTATAGATGTTATTCTTACCCCTGTGAGTGTAATTGTGCTCAATGGAATGACTTCCATAGGCGTTGATTGTTCCTTATCCTTCACTAACCTTTCCAGTTCTGCTTCCATCTCTTTCAACTGTGCAATCTGCTCCATGATCAACTTGAGCATCTCATCCTTCTCACCTTATGTCTCAACTATATCCTTTACCTGTGTATCTTCCATTGGTTGCAGTTTCAATTGTTTTCTTAGAGTTGATATATCATCATTTTTCATTTTGAGCATCTCTTCGACTGCTTTCACATTCAAGGGGTCATACCCGATCTTGAAGACCAATTCTTCCAATGTTTTAATTTTGTTATCCTTTGCAATGGATGATACCTTTTCTAACTTTAACTGTGTCTGAACATTGCTCAGAGAGACCTGTAGTTGAGCAGCCAAAGTAGAAGAATTTTCCAAAGTGGAGAAAACCATTTCTCCAGTTTGCCTATGCAGATCCATTTGATCAGCCGGGTGCACATCTCTGGTGTGGAACTCAAAAATTTCCATTTTGTAGTCAGTGATTACCTTTGGGTCAGGAACCTCTGCTTGCAGAAAATCCATGTGCATTCTACCCTTCTCTGTATCAAACGCAGAAAACAGTATATCTTGTGTCATGGATGTATGTTTCCAAAACTGAGCATAAGTGTTGTTGGTCAACGTTTGATTCCTCTTCTTGATCAGGTCATATTTCTCAAAACTGATCAATTTGGTGCCTCCTTGTTTTGGCTGGTTGATTAATGAAGTATCTGTTTATTTCTTGGATGAAAAAGTAGATGTGATCTGCTAGCTGCTAGAGATAAGTGGTGACTGATCATCTTTCATAGCCGTAGTGGATTAGGTTCCCTTCTCACTAGCCGTGTCAGTTGCATGACTAGATTTTGGCCTCTTGGTGTGTAATTGGAAATCTTCAGATGAGACTTCGGTGACAGAAGGTGAAGTATCCTTCCTGGGCCTTTTCTCCTTTGGAACATGTGGTGTGTTTTTTTTTGAGACAATAATAGGAGGAGATTGTTGTTCTGTCTTTTCCAGAGTGTTCACCTCCCACTCCGTTTGATTTTCGAACTTCTCTATTTCAGGCTTGGGTGAATGAACATAAGGAATGTTTTTATTCTTAACCCTCATCTCCGAAATGATCCCGCACGGATCATAGTGCCACAGGAAACTAGCGTCAAACTTCATTTCCTTGAGAAACATGTCTGACTCTTCCCCAACGCCTCAGCTATTGCAGATAAAAGACCCTATTTGCCCTTTAATTCTGAGCTATTTTTTCTTCTTTAGAGACACAAAGTGTATGTCGCCTGATTTTATCATCTGTCTTCTGTACTCCAGGCCAAATATCCTCATGGGTAAATGCTTGGGCATCTTGTATGGAGCTAACTCGCACCCATATATTCTAATCTCAGTGTGATTTTGGTAAAGATACCAATCTCCAGTTTTTGCAAGGTCTGATAGGTGTAAAATCCTTTGAATCGCCTCATTTATTCTTGGTTCTAGTCTGCCACTGAGCATGCTCACCACTGGGTGGTAAAACTACTTGATGAACTATTTGAAACCGAACTCTGTGGAATTCTGTCTGAGCAGTGAAGTTGAAGATGTTACCGCCTGCTGCTTCCCGTCCTTTTCCATTTTCTACATCGAGAAAGAGAACCTATCCGCTTGAAATAAAGTGAACATGTAATTAAGCCACTATGGAGGAGTCCCAGAACATTCCCTCTGTGGACAATTTTGAAAACTTCTCATGAATATTCTCTACTAGGAAAGTGTTGTAGTCAAACTAAGTGGTGGGCTTTTCCTCGATAGAGAAAATGGACAAAAAACCCAATATAGGTTCATCCACCCATTCGTCTAAAAAATAACCAAGTAGACAACAGATTGATGAAATGGCTTGGTTGCCCTTTTATGAGAGCAGGGAGGAAGGATACGGGGGATTTGACTTGGGGAACTGAGCGTCCTGTGGGAGGAAAAATTCAGAGATCTAGGCTCTTTCAGGAAAAGATAGTTTCTGGTATAACTTTGTTATGATTTCAAGATTGAAAGGGGAGGAAGATTCAGTTCTGGGCATCTGCATCATATGATCAATGGCCTCTGGTGTGATGAAGAACAAAGTTTCTCTCGATGAAGAGAATATGGCTCTCTGGTCGGGGAGGTAATGAGCATGGTATTTGAGGGAAAATTCAGGGAAATGATGGACTTGGGGGAAAAGATATAGAGGAAGATTGGACTCCCAGAGCCAAATTTCATCGCTCCGATCTAAGAAAGTGTCTTTGAGCCATGACTGTAAATCCGCGAAGTCAATTTCGCACCTTGTATATGATATTAGATGATCTTTGTCGGCCAATGGGATCTTGTCGAGGTCGACAGGAGGTGGGAGGAAAGGATTTTCTCTGGCTTCTCCTTTCTTGGATTTTGGTGCCATCAATGTGAAAAATACCTGCAATTAAAACAAAAATGTTAGTGGTAGTGGATGTGGTTTGGTTGTTGATTGAATAGGAGAGGAGACAAGGAAACTTTTTGGTGTGAGGATAAGATGAGAAATGGGCGAATGAAGGAACAAGGCTAGTTTTGGGTGAACGAATACTCGTTGGGCACGGGGAACATATCAACAGGCTTAACGGATAAGTTAAACTAAAATATATGGCCAACAGATCATTTGGAGAGTGAGATGGCAGGTGAAAAATGGGTGACAAGTAGGACTGGGTGATGTGGAGGGTGTTGATTGGAGACCAACAATGGTGAGGGGACTTGTGATGAGTGGAACAGAGGGGATGGACTGACAGATTTACGATATGGGACTTGTAGGGGAAAAAGTGGAAAGTGATGTCATGATACGATAGTGGTATGCCAGAAAAGTGGTAAATAGTAAGTGGTAAAGTGGTTTGCAGTAAGTGGTGGGATTATGGTGCAATAAAGTTTTTCCATGTTAGAGTAGGGGGCCCGCCAAAAAACCATTTCATTCTGGACCCCCCCCCCCCCACCATCATTAAAAGAATAACGGTCAGGGGGGGGTCCAAAAAGTATTGTTAGTCATCCATACACGCACCCACTGTTGGACCGTAGAACTAAGTTCTTCCTTTAACGAACTTTCCAGACACCCCCCCACCATTAAAGGAACAACGGTCGGGGGGTACCAAATTATATCTCAGCCATAGATCTGGGTGCCAACACCTCATCTGTTCAGATGTGCATTCTTTTTACTCATCAATCCAGACCCCCCCCCTCACCGTTAAAGGTGGAACGTTCGGGGGTGTCCGGAAATTTTTTTTGACCATAGATCTAAATGTCGGCGTCTCAGTCATTCATCTGTGTGCTCTCTTTAATCTACCAGTGAAAAATCATATCTATAGTACAGACTTAGGCTTGCACCTTTTTGTGGGTTTGCTCATCTTTCTCTGCTTTTGTTGCCATGGGGGTCAGGAAACATACTTTCAAACTTCAATGATATGAATCAACATCGATCATCATGCATGTTTTATTGAAATCAAGCCAACTAACCTATGCTCTAAACTAAGTTCTAACCTACTTCCCTATGGCATTTAGACCGGATTAAACTGTTGGACTACGAAATTACTCTACCTTAGGGTTATTTGACCAATATTAGCTAGTTTGGTCAAATTTATTCACTAACTAGCCTATCTACTTGGCCAAGATTAAACAGTTTAGCCAAGCTTATTCATTAATCCCAACATCAATTTGAAAGGACTTGGTCATGATTAGACTATATGGATCAAGCCATTGTTATTGCATGGGGCTTTATTTAATTTCTTTTATGCCCTCTTTTATTCATTTCTCATTTTCTTTTTCTTTTCTTTTCTTTCTTTTTTAGAATGCAGTAATCTCTGCAAGTCAAAAACACTAAAGGCAAAAAAATACAATCAACAGTTTGTCCTATGAATTATAAGGTTATAATAGTGGCTCCACCTAGGGATGGTATCCTCCTTGCGAGATACCAAGAATCCTGCTTCTAGTGGCCTTGAATAATTTCTTCTAGTGCTTCTTATGTTATCTGACTTGCTTTATTTTGGAAATTTTGATGACATTTTTAGTATCTTAGGGCCTTCTTCACTGACTTCAAACACCTGAACAAAAACACCTACACCTAAAAGACTTGTACAATAAATGATATATACAATGGAATGGAATGGTGATCTCTCTACTGATGTGGCAAGTAATACTTCAGCATCCTGCCATTTATGGGTCCCCCTGGCAGGTCTAATCCATCACTATTATCAAGTAGAAAAGCATTATTTACTCTGAAGTCATGAATGGTGTAAGGAACCTTCCAGAAGCTATCAATCTTTCCATGTTTACCTTTATCTTCATTTCGGGAGTCCCACCTCAAAACTAGATCACCTAATTCAAAGTTATCCTCTTTGGTTCTCTTGTCATAAATCTTTTTAATATTTTCTCGGATCACTTGAGTTATGTTGTAAACTTCTTCTCTAGATTGCATTAGGTGGATCATTTGATTTATTCTTCGTTGAACATTGTTTGGTTCTTCTTTTGTTTCCTGCAATAGTTTCATGACCAGAACTCCTAATGCAAGGGGAAAAACTGCCTCGATGCCATACACCAAGTGTTATGGAGACACACCAATCGATCTTTTGGCGCTAATTCTGTCAGCCCAGAGTGCGAAAACCAACTTATTATTCCATGATTTTTTGTTTTCCTGTAGTGTCTTTCTGAGGATGTTCACCATACTTTTGTTAGAATACTCAACTAGCCCATTTCCCTGTGGATAATAAGCCTTCAAATGTCCCAAAGTAATATGATATTGATTAAAAAAATCTATGAGCCTTTTGGATTTGAAAGCTACTGTATTGTCAACTATAATTTTTCTGGGGCATCCAAAACGAGAAAAAATGTTAGTTTCTAAAAACTATATGATGACAGAGTCAGTAGCTTGTCTGCATGGTATAGCCTCTATCCACTTGGTGAAGTAGTATGTGGTCATGAGGATCCATTTATGTTGGCCCAAAGAGGGAGGATGTACTTCAACAATGAATTCTATCCCCCACTATTGGAAAGGAGATTCAATAGAGATGGGTTTCATTGGGAGGGGAAGAAGCTTCCTTTTGTTAGGCGGAAATATTGTCATTTAATTCCATTGTAGTATTTTCCCAACCATTTAATTTGTCAATCCAAGGTTCGTAAGCTTACGAAGCACATGCACTATATATGAAGGACTGAAGTAGAAGTAATCTAATCTAAATTGTTTAAATGAAACTAATCTAGGAAAGCAGGAAACATTAATCTAGGAAAGCAGGAAATTACATAAAGGAAAAGCAATACAACATGTGAAGAGTTAACGACAAATAACATATGTGAGCTCACACAATAAAGCTATCTTGAATTACATAACAATAATCAAATGACAATCATGAAAGCATAACAATGAAAGAATATGAATCAAAGCTAAGAATCCCTTTCTCTTTTGAATCCTAATGACTACTCTAATTCTAATTACATCCCAATTGAATAATCTAATTGAATCCCCATGAAGAGAGAGCACTCTCTTTTATACATGAGATCCTTGAAGATAAGATAACCATCTCATTATTACAGATCCACTATTATCTCAACCTATTTTCCATTATTACAAAATATAATCCCTTTAAATCCTCACACATATCTCTCATATATCTTGGATAAGATATTCCAACCAAATCTCCATGATCTTCTCCTTTGGAATGGTCTTGAATTATCTTCTCAAATATTG
>ML804290.1:86914-110701 GCA_009831015.1 Picea engelmannii | reverse complement strand
AAAAATGAGGTCTATGTACCAAGGGGAATTTAAGAATGTCACTTTTATGTTTGGAGTCGCCTGCTCTTCCGGTCTATCTACTGCAGCCAAAAATTTAATATCTAAAGCATGAAAATTAGACTCAGCCATCAGTTTGGCCAAACCCTATCCTTTGATTAATTTAGTAGGTTTTATTTAAATGTCCTATTCTAGAATGAGTGCAATCCATTTTCCTCTTCTGCCATCCGGATTATCCCGGGTCAGAATATCTTTGACCACTGTGTTTGGGACGTATTCAATTGTGTAAGAGTGGAGAATATAGACCCTAAAATATTTTATATCCTTTACCAGAGCGAAGGCTTGTTTCTCCATAATATTATAATTCAACACTGCATCTCTTAAAGCTTTGCTGAAAAAGGCTATGGGTTGCTTGTACCCTTCACTATTTTTCTGCAACAATATTGCTGCTATAGTGTGCTTAGATGCGAAAGAGAAAAGATAAAAGTCTTTGGTATAGTCTGGGATAATCAAAACTGGGGCTTGGGTGAGAGCATGTTTCACCTGCTCAAATGATTGTTTGGACTCGGTGTTCCATCTGATGTTTTTGTCTCTTTTCAACATATTGGTAATATTCCTGAGAAGCTCGACCAAGTTTGGTATGAATATTCTAAGGAAATTTATTTTGATAATGAAAGATTGCAGTTCTTAGATGTTCCAAGGGTGTTCCACCTTCTGAATATATTCTATCCTACTAGGATCTATTTTTATTCTGTCTTTTGAAATTATGTGTCCTAGCAGTTTTCCTTCCACTAACCCGAAAAGGATTTTCTTAGGATTTAATGAAATCCCGAATTTCCTTCACTTCTCAAACACACGTCTGAGGTGGAGAAAATGTTCTTCATCGGATTTGGAGTAAACAATTACATCATCCAGATAAATGACTATAAATTTCCCAGTCTCATCCACAAAGGCAATATCAATTTCTCTTTGGAAAGTAGCCCCAACGTTCATCAGACCGAAAGGCATCTTCACATACATGAAGATTCCCTAGGGTGTGGTAAAGGCTATCTTCTCTTGATCTTCTGGATGGACCAGAACTTGGTTGTAACTAGAGAAACTGTCCAGTAAGGAGATCCTACTGGATCCTACCACCCTTTGTAAAATATGGTCTATTTTGGGTAAAGGGTAATTGTCTTTGAGGGAGACTTTGTTCAGATTTCTGAAATCTATACAGAGCCCGATCTCACCAGTTTTCTTCCTGGTTGGAACTAGATTTGAAACCCATCTGGAAAATCCCAAAGGGACTGTTATCTTGGCATCATACATCTTTTTTATTTCTTTCTCTATCAGGGGAAGCAACTTGGGATTAATTCTCCTAACTTTCTTCCTGAAAGGTTTGTGTTCTTCTTTTATAGGAATACAGTGTTGTATGATGCTTGTGTCATAGGCTTTTAAGTCCTCATAGCCCCAAGTGAAAACATCTATATATTCCTTAAAAATTTAAATGTATTTTCTTTTTTTGCTCTGGTGGCGGGGATTTAGACAGTTTTATTAGTTTGGGGTTTTCTTTTGTTCCTATGTTACAGTCTTCAACCTCTTTACTGCTAGCTTCAATTTTCAGTTTTTTGGCCACATCATTAAAATCAAACAAGTCTTCCAATGGAACTAAACCTCTAGGTAACAGATTATTTTTCAACTGCAAGATATTAGAATCTACATCATTTTCATTGATTTCTTCAGTATCTATTGTATTTACACTGCCATTCTAAAAAAAAAAATTATTTACAAATTCTTCATCCTGTTCTAAATCTATGTTTGTACATTCGAAATCATTTTTACATTGTAGGAAATCTTCAATTTGATCGTCATTTCCAAATACCTGCCAATATTTGATGTTGTCAGGAATAACGGGTCTGCACTTAACCTCCACTATGTACTTGCAAGAGGGATGGAAAGGGATTTTACAGGTAGCTGCTGGCGTAGCCAGTCCATCTGCGAGTATATTTTGTCCTCTATGCATCACCTGCAAATCAACCTTAGTAAAGAATTGGAGAGCATCTAAAACAACATTTCTATAGGCTCTAAGTTTGGGATGTTTTGTTGCATACTCACCTTTGATTTTCTTGATAATTAATTTAGAATCACCCCTTACCATTATCTGCTTAGCACCAACTTTCTTCAATAATTTCAGGCCGATCATTAAAGCCTCATACTCGGCTATGTTGTTAGTACATTGGAAGTTCATTTTATAGGAATGATTCTCGGAGTACTTTGATCTGTGGTTATGCATCCACACTCTGTCTCCATCTACTTCTTTACTCACAGCACCATCGAAGTCCATGCTCCAGAAGTCTGTTGGCAATTCCTCATTTTCTTCAACCATGGGGTCTCTTGCTTCGACAACTTTTTTATCATCCTTTGGATTAGGTGCATCATCTTCCAGTGGTGCGATTTGTTCTTCAAGATCACCATCGTTATATAGAATAAAAGAATCCAGGTCAGAGTGTGTGGAATAAAGTGGGTAATTGTGTGGCTTTTCCTCACTACTGGCCATATACTTCATCAGTGCTTCCCTGTAAAGTCTTCTCTGTTGACCGAAAAACGGAATGGTGGCGTAGGACATATCTAGTTGTAGGGTTCCTCTCAATTTAGCTCCCCAAGACCTTGATAGCAACATACCATACTTGGGGGGAATGTCTTCCACGAAGATGTCCATCACTAAACGTTTTGCTGGGATTTGAGCCAAGGTTTTACATAAGTCTTTAATCAAGCCTATACATTTGACCTTGCTAGAGTCGAAAGAATACAAATCTTTGTAAGTTCAGGTGACCTTGAGTCCCAAATTTTCCATCACGGCTTTGGGCATTAGGTTGTGAGAGGCACCTGAATATAGCATAGCGTTGTGCAATATCATATCATGGATATTTAGGATGATGTAAAAAGGGGCCACGACGCCATTATTAGTTTGACCGTCAACTTAAGGACCAAACAGGAGCTCAGGTTAGTCATCAGTAAGGTTTACTGTGCTAGAGTGGAGTACAGATCCTACTTTCAAGGCTTTGGTACCCATATCAGTTTCGATACTTAAAGATTTTATCACATGAGACATGTAAGCGTTCTTGTTCATCAACACGGAGAGGGGAATGGGAATCTTCAATTTTGCTAGTTTCCCTTCAAGGATGAAAAGAGAGGTGGTTTTGTTTAAACTTTGCACTTCTAATTTATTGACAAAAACATTGTGGATAGGTGCACCTATTTGAATGGTTGATGAAACTTATGTCCAAATTGTTCTCTTAAGAATTTCGGTAGTTTTTTGCGCAAAAGATTTAGCATCATTACGCTCAGGGGATTTCTTGGGAGGATTTTCTGAGGTTTTCTTGGTTTCAACAACCTTCTTCAGAGAATTCTTGTTAGTATTCTTACTCCTCAAGTTATATTTCCTGTGAACTTCCATTATAGTGTTCTCAAAGGCTTGTTGTTCTGTTTTCTCAGCTTCCTCGTTTACCTCTGTTTGCGAGAGGAGAAAGATTTCATGTTCTTCTTGGGTGAGGAAAATAGACTCATGATCGTGATCATGATCACCCATTAGATTTATATGAGCATCATAAAAATCCTCAATAACTTCCTCCCTGTCATCAACATAGTTTTCCTGGAGAGGTGGTCTGATTTGTTGATTAGGTCCCCTTTGTTCCTGTTGATCTCTAGGATCTCTTTGTCTAATCTGAGGTGGATTTCTCCTAAAGTTCGGATTTCTGATTTGAGGGGTAGCTTGGTTCTCCCTAGGTGGGTTCATGTTAGTTATGGTGAGTCTGTCCATCATTTTCTCCATAGCTCTAGCTAGAGAATCTAGTTTAGCATCAGATGAGGAAGTAGAAGGTTCTTCCTTGATAGTGACCCTATTTTCTATTCTCTGCCTGGCCCTGCTGGCCAAAATATTTTCTTCTACACTGACGACACTTTTTTGCATGTCTTCCAGAGTTGTTGCATTTCTTTCCCTTAATTGATATGACATGTCAGCGTCAAAACCATCAGGGAAATTTACTAATGACAAACCTTGTGGTGGTTTTATTTCAGTCAGGATAGCATTGTATAGATTTTTGAGATGAATGCAGTAATCCTACGCTGTCTCTCCTTGGATTCTTCTGATGTTCTCATACTCTGACAAAATTTGGAGACGATTTTTATTTACCTCCCACCGATCTAGGAAAGTCTGATGAAAAACAATAATATCAGTAATGGTAGCAGCACGTAAAGTTTTGAACCACTTTTTCAAGTCTCCAGTTAAGCTTTGTGCAAATAATCTTATCTTCACATCAGCTTCGTCTACTTCTTGCAGGTCAAATTAATCATTTATTTTGTCAACATGTTGGTGTGCATTCAAGGGACCAGTACTATCAAACTGTGGAAGTCTAGTTTGATAATCTTGGGGCATGTTATGTAAAGGAGAAAACAATACCAACGGAGCATATCTTGTTGCCATGATTGGTGGAGGAGGTTGAACAACTGCCTGTGTGACAGGAGAAGAAATGATTGAAGATATAAAGGACGAAGGGCTTGGAGGAATGGAAATAGACCTCAGAAGTGGGATATTACTCCTTGAAATTTTTGCAGTGCTTTTCTTCCTGAGTAGTCTTTCGAGACTATCTATTACTATTGCAAGTTCTAGGTCAGGATGAGATCTGGTAGAAATTCTTTTGGGAGCTAGAACTATTGATTTTATTCTACCTTTGGAGATTTTGGTTATTTATACAAAAAATTTAACAACCTCTTAACATTATTTGTAGGTAAAGATTAGGGTTTGCATTTTTTCCATAAATAAAATCGTCTTTGTTCTAGGGGAAAGAAAACAAGGGGTGGAAAGTTTGTTTCAGTTCTTCCCCAGTATGGTCGCCATTTATGTGATCACTCTGTAAATTCCTAGAGGTTGTTATGAGGTAAGAAGAAACTTATCAAAGGTAACCTGAACCAACTACTTCGAAACTGGGAGCTAGCCCTACCGGTTTTAGAGAGGGATCTCTCTGTGAGTTTTAGATTTGTTTGAGTTTTCAAGATTTTAGGCTAGCTAGAAAGAATATAACCGAGTTGTTTGCATTGTTTTTGAATGAAATGGTTGAATATCACTTATGATTCCATTGGGCTATGGGGTCTGTTTTAAAAAGATAGAAGTTAAAGACAACTTTTACAAGATTCGTTTCACAGGGCAAGATAGTGCTAATGCTGTATTCTTTAGGAATAAAAATGGTGTATTGTTGAAAAAGACGAGATATCAGTTAAAACAAAAAAGAATTTAAGAATTTATATGTTATAACATTAGAGGAAAAACATTTAAATATATAAAATATTAAGAACAAAGTACACAATGGTAAATTATGTAACTTTAACTTCTTTTAAATATTAGATTTAGAAAGACAATATGATAACTGAGAAGGACAAACTTGTACACAGACAGAGGGAACTTCACCAACAATTTATACGCAAGAATCCTATGAAACTTCTCTTTGTATTACTGGAAATAACTTCTTGATAAAAATTACATCAACTAGAGCTTGCTCAGGCGTAAAGATCAACAACCCTCAATACTTCTAAGTTGGAAATATTTATAATCAAAGTTACAACGACCCTGTCATTAATGATCAGGACGTGGCAGATTCTAAATTTAACTAACTAACTCAACAAGATACAAAACTTTAGGGACTGTTAATGATGTGTCTAATTCTTCAAGATGATTTTGGGGAAGGTCATCGATGAGTCATCTACACGACTTTCTTTGATATGATTTTTGACTAGACTTGGACACCTCATCTCCTACTCGATCAGATTGCATAGATCTTCCCATCGTAGCTGACTGGGAATAATGAATTTGAGTAGTCTTTGGTATATTTCATACATATCTGTGTACTTGGAAAAAGTTGGCTTGACGATGAAAATGTATCGGATCTCATGTTGTATGTTGATGTCTGGCTGCAAAGTTTCTAAGAACGCCTTGCCCATTATGCTGCCCTATATCCCCAAAAATTTTGAACTATCTTTGGCCACCGTGGCCAGCTTCTGTTTATAATCAGGAAGGGTCATTAACTTATCATTTAGGACCATTAAGTTCGGGAGACCTTTCTTCTACAGAGCCTCGATCTTATTGAAAAATCTTTGAACTCCTGTGTCCATAGTCTGTACTTTCTCTTCCAACTGCATCATTATTCCTCTCTTGGTCAGAACCCTCTTGACTTCAAGGATGTTTTCCATCCTGTCTTCAATCTTTGAATCCTCTAATTCTTCTCGGGTTTTCGAATTCAGGAATCTAATGATCTCAGTGGCTTCTATGGGAATTTCTCCGAGCTCTCATTTTATTTTATCAATAGCCTGCCTGCTCCTCTATACCAGTTCTTTTTTCTCTGACATGATTTGCACCATAGGCCATATTTCATTTATGGATTTGGAGATATCCATCCAAATATTTTCCTTGGCCTCAACAAGTGTCTTTCCCGCCACTATTTTCTTTTGAAGCTGCTGCAATTCCTATTTGAGCTTGTCTGATGTTTGTTTCTCCATGGAGTAGCTTGTTTGGTAAGAATACTTGAGCTGCTGAATATCCTCAAACTCCTTTTTTAGTTTGCTAATTTATGTATTTTCCTCCATGGATTTTGCTAATTTTACTGTCTTTTCCAAAGCTGTTAGTGGAGTTGCTGAGGGAATTTCTATTGTGGAGGTTTCTGCTATAGATGTTGTGCTTACCCCTATGAGTGGAATTGTGATCAATGGAATGACTTCCATAGGCATTGATTGTTCCTTCTCCTTCACTAACCTTTCCATTTTTCCTTCCATCTCTTTCAACTGTGCATTCTGCTCCATGATCAACTTGAGAATCTCATCCTTCTCACCTTATGTCTTAGCTATCTCCTTTTCCTGTGCATCTTCCGTTGGTGGTAGTTTCAGTTGTTTTCTCAAAGATGATATATCAACATTTTTCTTTTTGAGCATCGCTTCGACTGCTTTCACATTCGAGGGGTCATACCCGATCTTGAGGACCAATTATTCCAACGTTTTAATTTTGTTATCCTTTGCAAAGGATGATATATTTTCTAACTTTAAATGTGCCTGAACATTGCTGAGAGAAACCTGTAGTTTAGCAGCTGAAATAGAAACATTTTCCAAAGTGCAGAAAACCATTTCTCCAGTTTGCCTGTGCAGATCCATTTGATTAGCTGGGTTCACATCTCTGGTGTGTAACTCGAACGTTGCCATTTTGTAGTCAGTGATTTCCATTGGGTTGGGCACCTCTTCCTGTAGAAAATCCATGTGAATTCTACCCCTCTTTGTATCAAACGAAGACAAGAGTCTATGTTGTTCCGTGGATGTTTGTTTCCAAAACTGAGCATAAGTGTTGCTGGTCAGAGTCTGATTCCTCTTCTTGATCAGGTCATATTTCTCAAAAATGCTCAATTTGGCACCTCCTTGTTTTGGCTGGTTGATTAATGAAGTATCTGTCTATTTCTTGGATGACAAAGTAGATGTGATTTGATAGCTGCTAGAGATAAGTGGTGATTGATCATCTTTCATAGCCGTAGTGGATTGGGTTCCCTTCTCCCTAGCCGTGTAAGTTGTATGACTGGATTTTGGCCTCTTGGTGTGTAATTGGAAATATTCGATCGAGACTTCAGTGACAGAAGGTGAAGTATCCTTCTTGGGCCTTTTCTCCTTTGGAATATGTGGCGTGTTTGTTTGTGAGACAATAATAGGAGTAGACTGTTGTTCTGTCTCTTCGAGAGTGTTCACCTCCCACTCCGTTTGATTTGCGAACTTCTCTATTTAGGGCTTTGGTGAATGAACATATGGAATGTTTTTATTCTTAACCCTCATCTCCGAAATGATCCCACACATATCATAGTGCCACAGGAAACTAGAGTCAAACTTCATTTCCTTTAGAAACTTGTCTGCCTCTTCCCTGACGCCTTTGTTATTGCAGATAAAAGACCCTATTTTCCCTTTAATTCTGAGTCGTTGTTTCTTCTTCAGAGAAACAAAGTGTATGTCATCTGAGTTTATCATATGTCTTATGTACTCCAAGGAAAATATCCTCACGGGTAAATTCTTGGGAAGTTTGTATGGAGCTAACTCGCACCCATATATTCTGATCTCAATGTGATTTTGGTAAAGATACCAATCTCTGGTTTTTGCAAGGTCTGAGAGGTGTAAAATCCTCTGAATCTCCTCATTTATTCTTGGTTTTGGTCTGCCACTGAGCATGCTCAGCACTAGGTGGTAAAAATTCTCGATGAACTGTTTGAAACTAAACTCTATGGAATTTCATCTGAGCAGCGAAGTCCAAGATGTTACTGCATGTGGCTTCCCTTCCTTGTCCATTTTCTGCATCGAGAAAGAGAACCTATATGCTTGAAATAAAGTGAACATGTAAGCCAGTATGGAGGAGTATCGGAACATGCCCTCTATGGAAAATTTTGAAAACTGCTAGTGAATATTCTCCGCTAGGAAAGTGTTGTAGTCGAACTAAGTGGTGGGATTTTCCTTGGTAGAAAAATGGACAGAAAACCCAATATAGGTTCATCCACCCATTCGTCTAAAAAATAACCAAGTAGACAACAGATTGATGAAATGGCTTGGTTTCCCTTTTCTAAGAACAGGGAGAAAGGATACGGGGGATTTGACTTGGGGAACTGAGCATCCTGTGGGAGGAAAATTCAAATATCTTGGCTCTTTGAGGAAAAGATAGTTTCTTGTATAACTCTGTTATGATTTCAAGATTGAAAGGGGAGGCAGATTCAGTTCTGGGTATCTGCATCATCTGATCAAAGGCCTTTGGTGTGATGAAGAACAAAGTTTCTCTCGATGAAGAGACTATGGCCCTCTGGTCAGGGAGGTAATGAGCCTGACATTTGAGGGAAAATTCAGGGAAATGATGGACCTGGGGGAAAAGATATAGAGGAATATTGGACTCCCAGAGCCCAATTTCATCGCTCCAATCTAAGAAAGTGTCTTTGAGCCATGAATGAAAATCCATGAAGTCAAATTCACACCTTGTACCTAATATTAGATGATCTTTTTCAGCCAATGGGATCTTTTCGAGGTCGAAAGGAGGTGGGAGGAAAGGATTTTCCCCAGCTTCTGCTTTCTTGGTTTTGGCACCATCGTTGTGAAAAATACCTACAATTCAAATAAAAACGTTAGTGGCAATGGTTGTGGTTAGGTGGTTGATTGAATCAGAGAGGAGACAAGGAAACTTTCTAGTGTGAGGATAAGATGAGCAATGGGTGAATGAAGAAGCAAGGCTATTTTTGGGTGAATGGATACCCGTTGGGCATGGGGGACAAATCAACAAGATTAATGGATAAGTTAAACTGTAATAAATGGCCAACGAGTCATTTGGAGAGTGAGATGGCAGGTGCAAAATAGGTGATGAGTACGACCGGGTGACGTGGAGGGTGTTGATTGGAGACCAGCAATGGTGAGGGGACTTGTGATGGGTGAAACAGGGGATATGGACTGACAGAGTTATGATATGATACTTGTAGGGGAAAAAGTGGAAAGTGATGTCATGATACGAGAGTTGTATGCCATAA
This sequence comes from Picea engelmannii, assembly GCA_009831015.1. Taxonomy (NCBI): domain Eukaryota; kingdom Viridiplantae; phylum Streptophyta; class Pinopsida; order Pinales; family Pinaceae; genus Picea; species Picea engelmannii. The sequence continues at coordinate 101,150 of ML804290.1, read as the reverse complement.
AAGTGGTAAATGGGTTTGCGGTAAGTGGTGGGAGTCTTGTGCAATAGATTCCTGCTACGTTAGAGCAGGGGGCCCACCAGAAAACCATTTAATTCTAGACCTCACCCCCCCAAACGTTAAAAAAAGAACGTTCGGGGGGCTCCAAAAAGTATTGTCATTCGTCCATCCACGCGCCTGCTGCTAGACCATAGAACTGAGCGCTTGCTTTAACAAACTTTCTGGACCCCCCCCCCCCCCAACCGTTAAAGGCAGAACGATCGGGGGGGAAGGGGGGTCCAGAATTATATCACAACCATAGATTTTGGCACCAACACCTTAGCCGTTCAGATGTGAATTCTTTTTACTCATCATTCTGGACCCACCCCCCCACCGTTAAAGGCAGAACGGTCAGGGGGGTCTGGAAAAACTTGTTGAACGTAGATCTAAACGTCGGTGTCTCAGTCGTTCATCTGTGCGCTCTCTTTAATCTACCAACACAAAATCATATCTACAGTGGAGACTTAGGCTTGCACCTTTTTGTGGGTTTGCTCATCTTTCCCTTCTTTTGTCGCCATGGGGATCAGGAAACATACTTTCAAACTTCAAAGATATGAATCAACATCGATCATCATGCATGTTTTATTGAAATCAAGCCAACTAACCTAATATCTAACCTAAGTTCCAACCTACTTCCCTATGACATTTAGCCCAGACTAAACTATTGGACTAAGAAATTACTCCACCTTAAAGTTATTTGACCAAGATTAGGTAGTTTGGTCAAATTTATTCACTAGATAGCCTATCTACTTGGCCAAGATTAAACAGTTTAGACAAGCTTATTCATTAATCCTATCAACATCAATTTAAAAGGACTTGGCCATGCTTAGACTATATGGATCAAGCCATTTTTATTTCATGGGGATTTATTTAATTTCTTTTATGCCCTCTTTTATTCTTTTCTCATTTTCTTTTTCTTTTCTTTCTTTTTCTTTTCTTTTCTTTCTTTTTCAGAATGCAGTAATCTTTTCAAGTCAAAAACACTAAAGGGACAAAAATACATCAACAATTGATCCTATAAATTATAGGGTTATAACAACTCTCATCTACGATTGAAACAAACAGTTTTGAAGAGGCCAACAAGGATGAATTCTTGAATAAGGCCATGAATGAAGAATTAGACCAAATAGAGAAGAATGACACTTGGGAATTGGTTCCAATACCAAAGAATAATAATATGATTGACACAAAGTGGGTTTTCAGAAAGAAATTGCATGAAGATGGACATTTTACAAGGAACAAAGATAGATTGGTATGTAAAGGATACACACAAGTTGAAGGAATAGACTTTGAAGAGACATTTTCCCTAGTTGCCAGAATGGAAACAACCTGATTTCTCTTAGCTTATGCATGCTCCAAGAATATTAAAGTGTATCAAATGGACGTGAAATCATCTTTTATGAATTGGGAACTTGAATAATAAGTCTACATTGAAAAACCGAAAGGATTTCAGTTGTCAAAGAACGCAGATTATGTGTTTAAATTGAAGAAGGCCTTGTATGGTCTAAAACAAGATCCTAGAACATGGTACTCTAGACTGGATAAATATATATACAACGGGCAAGGTTCAGAAAAGGAAGTGCAAACGACAACCTCTACATCAAGGTAACTCAAGATGGTATTTTATTAATTGAAGTTTATGTTGATGATATTATTTTTGGAAGTATTGATGATAGGTTAAGCCAAAAATTTGCAAAGGATATGTAGAATGAATTTGAAATGTCATTACAAAGAGAACTATCTTTCTTTCTAGGTATTCATATGCGTCAAAGAAACCAAGGAATTTTTATTTCTCAAAATAAGTATATCATAGAAATTCTAAAGAGGTTTGAAATGGAAGATTGCAAACCAGTTACCACTCCTATGCAAATGAGTTGCAAGTTGAGCAAAGATGATGATTCAAAGTCTACGGACTAGAGTAAATACAAGTCAATTATTATTATCTTACTATATGTGACATCTTCCAGACCATATGTAATGCAAGAAGTTGGATAGGTGGCACAATTTCAAGAAGAACCAAAGGAATCACATGTATTAGAAGTGAAGAGGATTTTCAGATATCTCAAAGGAATAGAAGAGTTTGGATTATGGTATCCAATAGGAAATTATCTATCACTTATTGTCTACATAGATGTAGATTGGGAAGGTTGCATTGATGACCAATGAAGCACCAGTGGAGCAACGTTCTACTTAAGTGAGTGTCTAGTATCTTGGCTAAGCAAGAAACAATCATCAATATCTTTATCCACAGTCGAAACATAGTATATTGCAGCATCGGTATGTTCTACTTAGGTTCTATGGATGAAATAAACTTTGATAGATATACAGGTTGAGTATGATGATCCCATTACAATCTATTGTGATGATACAAGCACCATCAGTATCTCAAAGAACCCGATGATGCACTCCAAGATGAAGCACATTCCAATAAAGTATCACTTTCTACAGGAATAGGTTACAAAGAAGAACACCATATTTGAATATGTGGGCACAAATAACAAGTGGAAGACATCTTTACAAAATCGCCTCCATGAAAATCCTATGAGTATCTTCTCCAGAGACTTGAAGTAATTTCTACTCCAAAATTAATTATTTTTAATGCTTATCTTATGTCTTATATTTACACAAGGAAGAATCATAAAGATGACAGTTCAGGTTGGGAGATCAGTTTCAGAAAGCGTTCAGTCAGAGAGAGCAGCCCCAGATGGAAAGATACATTTTGCATTGATGACAAAGGGGGAGAGATTTATCATATGAAAAGGTAAATGCTTGGAGAAAGAGCACAAAGGCATGGTTCCAGGGGTAGCATGAGTGATATGAATTCAGTATTGCATCATATTGTTTCCATCAATGCCAAAGGGGGATATTGTTGATTATTTGGGTTGGTTTTCATTGATGTCAACCCTTGAAGAAACTCTGGTAGAAAATTTTGGTAGCAGAAAGGTTTGGGTATTGAACCCAAGTTTGTTTGATGTATAATGGTATGAGTTTTAATATATTTGAAGGTAAGACTATTCTAGATGGATATTACATGTCAAGCCATTTTTAATGGTATGTGGAACGTCACATAACTTCTCACGGTTAGAGAGTTATGGCCATGTGAAGTTGGAGAACCCTCATGAGTCATCTAGAAGCCCCAAAAGGTCAAAGTAGTCAAAATGGTTGCAAATAAGAAATTATTTAAATAATAAAATGAAGTGATTAGTGTAATATAAGTCAAAGTGGATACAAAAGAAATTGTTTAAATAATAAAGTTAACGTAGAAATTACTAAGTGGACAAGTGGTTAGAAGTGGGTTAGCCCTAAAATAAGAAAAGTGGTTTAAGATGGTTAGAAGGTAACCCCTTGAGGAAGCTACATAAAAGTATAAATAAGAGGCAAGGATCTCTCATTTAATTACACTTGAGCATATTGAATATATACAAGTGACTGAAGTAACCAACGGATATATAAGGCGGATTTCAGAGGGAAGGTGAAGTAAAGAAGGACGAAATTCAAAGGAGGATAAATTCTTTTGATGATGCTTTCTAAGGTATGTTATTTACAGGTCATATCACCATTTTTGCAATAACTTTGTTTCTAGAATGATTCACACCATGAAATCTAGAGGCCGTTGAGGATACATATCCAAGTAGCCGTGATAGAAATGTTTGCTTGTGGGTCGTTGTATTTTTGGAGTTACACTTCATGGAAAATAAGGTTTTTTGTTAGTTCTAAAACTAATCTAAAACAAGTGTTTCGGGTAAAAATGTCATAATTTCTTCATAATAGATCCAAATTTAGTAAGACTAGATGTATTGGTTAGAGTATAGTATTTAATATTTTGTGTACCATTTGCATATCCATACAACAAATATTCTGTGCGGGGCATGCTCTACAAGTTCTCTCTCTAGAATAAGCTAGAATTTAACAAGGTATGTCATTTTTGCTATAAATCCTTTTCTGAGAGGTTCCAAGTAGTGAAACCTAGAGGAATTGCAGAAAAGACAATGAAGAACATCACATACTATTTTTGTATATTTATTCATTACAGGTACATAGTTATGATTATTTCAAGTTAGAGTTGTTGACTAATCCAAAATTAGTCATGTGAGACTAAAGTAAAGTTTGATGAAAATGCTAGTCTCCTTTTGTTAAAGTTAAGGAAGGTTTGCAGGTATGTGATCATATACACCAGTTCTATTAAAGAGTTACAAATCAGATTTGGATGATGAAATTGATGATGTCCTTTGGTTGATCTACATGTTGGGTACCTAGTTGATACAAGTAGTTGATGATTTGGCACATACATGAGGTGTATAGTTGATTATGTTGGTAAATATTGATGATTCATAGTTTATGTGTATTTGATGCATGATTGGTACATATTTGGTGCATGGTTGATGCATTTTTTGATGGTATAGGTTGGTGCATGGTTGATGCACTTGTTTATGGTACAAGTTGATTACAAGTTGTTTGGTATAGGTTGTTACAGGTTGTTTGGTGTAGGTTGATTGGTACAAGTTTACAACAGTATATCTCACATTTAAAGTGTGACAGTGGTTCCATCATTCTACTTCTATGACAGGACGGTTGGATGGGGAAAGGACAGGTGGTTGTGGCCACCTTTTGGTTGTAGTCGGAGAACATAGGGGGTTGTAGACTCCTTCTGGTTGTAGCCAGAGAATTGGAGAGTTGGAGCTTCCCTCAGGTTGTAGCCTGAGAAACTAGGGGGTTGGATCCTCCTTCCATTGTTGTATCCAAGATTGTATTTATCATTTGGTGATATTTGACTATCCAGGATTTCATCCAAGATTGCATAGTTGTTCATGAACTTGTTTGACTTCTCGACTTTCCTTCTGAGATCAACTACTTCTACTTCTAGTTTATGCCATGGATTTTATTTTTCATTTACCTGATTCTTCAATAGTTCCTCTATCCTTTTGGCTTCTTCAAGTTGGATCCTCAAATTGACATTGATTTCTCTTTTTTCTTTAAGCTCTTCAAGGATTTTTCTAAGCTCATCATCTACCTTCTTCTTTTCTTTTGCTTGAGTAATTATTTCATTCTTTAGTCTTTTGATCTCTTCTTATTTTTCTTCTAATTGAGTCATTTTCTTAGTTGTTTCACTTCCTTCTTGTTTGTTGAGCATTTTTTTTAGTGCCATGATATGCCTTTGGTACTTTTATAGGGTTTCCTTAGTGATTCTTTCAATATCCTCAAAAGAATATGGAATGTCTTCTACTTATTCTAACACATCTATAAATTTATCCTTAAGCTTTAACAAATCTTCTTCTTCATTTGTAGGATAACATTCAACCTCATTTCATTTAGAATTATTGCAACCATAAGATTTTCTATAGTCTTTACCTTCATTGATGACTGAGTCTTGATACACCTTCTCTAGCTTCAGCCATATGTCCTTGGCGGAGGTACATTTTCCTATGATTTCTTGGACAAAACCTGAAATTCCATTGAATATGGTCTTGAATGTTACTGCATTGTTCTTCTTTGCTGCAAAATTTGACTGATTCTTCGAGGGAACTGATCCAACAACAATTGTGTCCCAAACACCTGCTCCTTTTGACTTCAAATACCCTTTCATCTTTATTCTCTATGTCAAGTAATTTGTCTCATCAAAAAAAGGAACTTCTTCTACATGTTCATCCATTTGTGTGTCCATGGATCTCGTTCAAGCTTGTAGGGATTATAGTGAAGGATTTCTCTGATACCAATTGTTGGACACACCGACCACACTAAGAGGGGGGATTGAATCAATGTAGAGATATTTTTACACTTCTTTCAAAAATTAGTTAGCAACCACTTCAAATATTATTATTCACTCACAATTAGCTACTTGCATATAACAAAACCGTTCATCAATAATAGAGAACATTAAACCATCACCATAATGAACACAAAGAACACGAGATATATGTGTAAGATTTTGTATTATCTTATTACATGAGACTACAATATTCAGGGTTTATCAACACCAATTGAAAAGAACACCAACTCCAAGAAAGTACCAACTCTCAATACAAGACCCATCTTATAGAGATCAACACCAACTGAGATGAGAGGAATCCAACCCTCAAGTACAAGACCATCTTGTAGAGAAAAGACAATCTGTCCAAATTGTACCATAACCTGTCACAATCTATACCAATCAACCTATACTATCAACCATGCACATAAATCACCCACACAACATGTACCATCACAAGTGAATCAACTATGAAAAACAAAACCTATCACATCAACCTATCTCCTCTATTAAATCAAATCTGATCTCATGAATCTCATGCTCATGATCACAATAGCAATACACAACATGAAGACCATATGCCAAATACCAACAAAAAAAAACCAATTGTATCTCTCAATAAATATGATATATGCAACAATACTAAACAACCAATACCATCTCAAGACATAAACCCTAGCTCACACAACATACCTCAAACAAATGTGCCATATCTCTCATAAATATACTCCAACCATGCAATAAATATTATGCCAATATAACTAGCTATGAAATGGTACTAAACTTAAGTAGATATGACTTAGATCAACTCTACAACAAGCCCTAAAATTCCAAGAGGGAATCCAACATATTTACAAGACAAACCCTCAACCAAATTCATAGATTCAACACTACACATATGAAAACCATACATTTTTCTTCTTGTACATGTGGATCTATTACAGATTTGTTTCTGTAGCCATGATTATGTTTCCATGATTTTCTTGTTGCAATTCTATTGTCAAGATTTCGTTGTCATGGTTCTGCTGTCACGATTCTGCAATCATGGTTTTTCTTCCCCGGTTTTGTTGTCATGGTTTTGTTGCCACTATTATTCTACCTCAATTTTTCTATCGTGATTTCTCTACCGCGGTTTTTATGCCGCAAATTTGATCTATCAATAATACCTTCCCAAATAACCTTTCACAAATGGATATTCAATTATCTTCAAAAATCATTTTTATAAGAGACCTTTTCTCTCTTATTTATACTCTCCAAGTAGTTTTCTCTAGGGGTTATATTCTAACTAACTTCCTTATTTTAGGGCTAACTCACATCTAACCACTTTATCCACAAATATTAATATCACCACTTCTAGTTGCAACTAAGTTATTTTTGATTATTTTATTTTTGCAACAACTTAACCCATGATTAACTCCTAGTTGCAACCACTTTGGCTAGTAAATTTCTTCAAGGAGCGTCTAGAATACATCGACTTCTTTGACCTTCTAGGGGCTTCTAGATAACTCATGAGGGTTCTCCAACTTCACTAAGCCATATCTCCTCAATGGTGAGGAACTACATGACATACCACATATCACCGGAAATGGAACAACATGTACTATCCATATAGAATAGTCTCACCTGCAAATTCACTTATCTTCATTACATTATTCCTCAACCAAACTTGGGTTCCTTAACCAAATTTATAAGATTAATCAACCACTTAACCATTTGTAATTTACAAAGCATCTTCCCATGAGGGATTTCACCATAAGGGGACCACATTGAGAAATGTTTTGAAGAGCGTTTTCCCATGAGGGGTTGTACCATAATGGGACCACTTTGTAGTTCATCCATTTGGTACTTCCTACATAGAAACATTCATGATCATAGACTAACTTGAAAAAGAAATCAATGATACAACTTCCTTTTATATCAACCTTGACATCAATGACAACACATTACTATGACACTACTTGACATTAACCCTTTTACGTCAATCCTTTTACATTAATGACAACATAGTACAATATTTGTGTGGGCCCTGATGGGGTAAGTTGGTACATCAACTTCCTCGAGTCGTAAATTTTGCATACGATACTTGTCTTAGGAACACAATAACTCGTTGGAAATAAATATTCGAGGACTACACATGTTTCCATCACACTTTGGCTAAATCCCACAGTGTGACTGTGACACACCCAAAAAACGTTTTTTAAGGCCTCAAAATGGCCCTGGAATTTTAGGACTTAGAAAACTGTAGAAAAAATGACAAGGTGGAAACCCCTGTGTTGAGTCAGTGGAATAGGTGGGTGGCCACCAATTTCCACCTGGATCACTAGTCAAAGGTGGGTGGCATGTCATAAAATGAACGCCCCATTTAGTAAATGGGCCAACATTGATGACTGGAAAAAGAGGAGAAAATGCATGTGCAACTTTTGAGAAAAACTATGGCAGGGGTGACACTTTTCAACCACTTCTATGAAGTATTTAAAAATCGATGTCCACAAATACTTAGTGTGTAAAATATTATGGGTTGTTTCCAGTCTTGATAAGTGACCACCACATTCTCCATTGTGACAGTCATTAAGAAAAACCTCTACTTCCTCATGGGTTAAACAATGACAGAGAATTGAATCAACCCCTTAACAATACAAATTGTCGTCGATGATAAGGTAATTCTTCGCCTGATGATGAATCTAACTTCAGTCATCCTTTTAGTAGTGCAAGGAAAAATTGAGAGTCTAGAGGTATATAAGGATATCTCTATACCAAGGGTAAGTAGAAGAGATGAGGAAAATATGCTCATTAGGAAGCAAGTCAATTACTTACGTGTCCTCACTCTCCACTCGGAAATGTGACATAAGTTCAATGAAGACTAACAACTTCTTGGATTTGGCAGAAGTAACATCCAAATGAAAATCTTGAAGGAAAACAATTCACTTGTTATACTTCCCGCCAATTATTCATCGGGTCAAAACATATTGAAATGGGTCAACGTCAGCGATGACGTTCGTATTGTGCAAAATAATATAATGTTATGGACGTTGAACAACATGAAATGTTTCTAAGGAAAACTTCTCGATGTGTGAATACTTTAGTTCAAGTCCCATCAAGGCATGACTCAAATAGTAGATGATATTCTCTTGGAGTTTGTCATCCTCCTAAACTAATACCATGCCATTCAAAGATTCAACTACAGTGAGATATAGTAGAAAATATCTATTATAATCTAGGGGGATCAGCAAAGGAGACGACACTAGAGATTTCTTCAATGCATATAAAGAACGTTGTGTCAACTCATCCCAATGAAAAGGAACCCCCTTCTTCAAAAGGCACATAAAACCTTTTGTGATATTAGCATAAGTCAGTACAAAATGTCAAAGGAAATTTTCCTCTCCTTGTAGACTTTGAAGTTGATGTATTTTGTGTGGGGGACACAACTAAGTTATTTCCTCAACCTTCAAAGGGTCAACCATGATCCCTTTAGTTGAAACGATAAATCCTAATAGGCGTCTTGAAGTCACACAAAATATGCATTTGTGTGGATTAAGGCGAATTTGATAGTGACAACATCTCTCGAAGACAAGGTGGAGGTGTAAAAGATGTTGCACCCTTTTACACAAATGGGTAGTGAGATCATCCAAATAAGCCTCCACTATGTTCTTAAGATCATGGAAAGTGAACATCAATGCCTATTGAAAAGTGGCTCTGGCGTTTTTAAGCCCAAAGGGCATCTTTTTGTATGCAAAGGCTCCTCAAGGAAAAATAAAAAATGTCTTATGTTGGTCCTTAGGGTGGATCTGTATTTGGTTATAACCAAAAAAACCATCCATAAAAGAGAATATCTCACTTCCTATGCATTCGTGAAGAATTTGGTCCATAAACATCATAAGGAAGTTATCCTTAGGACAATATTTATTCGGATCATGGAAATCCATGCATACTCAAATTATACCCTACTTATATATTGGTACAAGGTTAGATACTGTAACATCCCCGGCCACCAACAGGCTGGGCAATGCTACCTACACAACCTTAACTTAGCCTTGGTTTCTTCGATACCATTTTGTAACGTCCTCCGCCACCCACAGGTTGGGCAACGCCACTACTGCGGAATATACACTTATATATATAATATGCATTAAATCAAATTAACACATTTTAACATAGAGTTACTGTTACCATTCAAATTTAAATAAAATTAACAGAAATTCATATATGAAATGGAACACATAATAACATTCAAGCATCAGTAGTACAAACATGCATAATATATAAATTTAGCACAGAGTGATACTTATCTTTTGTTGGAGTAAATCCACCAACTATGTGCAGACCTTCCACGAACCTCCCAACCATAAACCATGCTGCTCATCATGCTCAACAGTGGGTCACCCCTGAGCTAGGACCAAGCTCCACCCAAGGCAAGTGAATCGTAGACTAGGATGAGGTTACAGGAAAACTGCATAGTGCAATTGGAAGGATTCTCTCCAGGAGCCTTCTTATGTCCACTACTCATGGACTCTCATTCCCCACATGCCTATTCTACCCGAGAGTATACACCTTCACAAGCATATTCCATTGACGCTTCACCTACCTCTTTGGGTCTCGGAAACATGACGGATCACAAATTATCATAGCTCTGTAGTTAGTGTTGGACTCTCGTTAGGAGAAAACAACTTCCTAGCAGACTCTCTCACCTAGAGAGAACTACTCACAGGCCTGACAACCTGCCTCTTCTACCACAGGCCTGACAACTCGCTTCTTCAGCACACTCCTCGACTCAACTCTATCTAGGTGAGGACAACAGCAATGGTTCAACACTCATTCACACAAGGATGACAGTAGAAACCATAAATTGGGTGTGGACGTCCAAAAACGACAACCGTCTACACTAAGACATAGCATGACTCAGTAAGAAACATCTGACGAAAGCAAGACACCCTCAGTCAAGGAACTGCATAGCCACAACAACCAACCATAATGAAACAAACATGACACAGACATATATGGGATTCTCGGGCTTCATAGAAGACGTGGCTCAGTCTGTCAGTTTCCCCACGGGTTCTCACTTGGTTCGAGACCAGGAAACAATGCAGAGGTCGATTGCAGAGGAAAAATAGGTTTAGACTTTGGATGGCTGAATGACCAGAGAACTCGCATGGAGGTTGGAAGAATGACCCCAAACATGATTGACTCATTAGTTTTAACTACATGTGCCCAAGTCAACACTTGTCTTTCTGGAGCTACATGCACTCCATTTTGCATATGTTACTTTCCAGGAACTTAGGACAACACTCAACATGTCCACCTTAGCCTTCAGAAAATAATAATAAATTATTATCCCCTTTAGAGGTAAGCCCCCTAGCTTATCCCCTAGGCCCACACACTTAGCCTCCTCCCTTACCCAACCTTATGGAAGCTTAGTCCCCCATCACTCTTTCTTTGTGGTTGGTCTACACATAGCGATGTTTATATTTTATTAATGATCTGCATAATTACATATACAAAATTAGGCTCCTGAACTTTAACACTTAGGCTCTTCAGCCTAATAAACACATAATCCCACTAGATTATATACACTTGGCTCACGATCCTATAAACATGATTACAATTCATAATAAAACTGGGGCACTATCGGGGGATATTACAATCCCCTCCCCTTATTTTTGCACTGTCCTTAGTGAAACTCTTTACATAGCATCAACAAGATTTCCAAAATTTTCAAAACGATGCGGGTATTCTGCCTGCACAACATCCTCATGCTCCCATGTCGTGTCCTCAAGACCGTACCAGGTCCACTGGACCTTTACAAGCCCTATGTCTCGATTCTGAAGCTGCTTTCTTTTCTGGTCCAATTTTCACACTAGATGCACTTGCAAGATGCCTTCTTGCTCCACCTGAATCACATTCCTATCGATTACATGATTAGCATCAAGTATATATTTCTTAAGCAATGAAATATGAAACACATTATGTACAGTCATGGATGCAGGTAATGCAAGCATATATGAAATGTATATATATGTATATACAAGAAAATTCTAATAACATTATAACATGTATACAACATTCACAACACACAATAAATAGAGAATTATACTTATCTTTTGATTTGAGAAGACATTCCATGGTCCACCCTTGAGCAGGGCTATGACTCCATCGGGGCAATGGCTTCCCAAGATATCCACGGTCCACAATCCATAGCCACATGGTCTAGGCCAAGGTACCAAACCTTGGCAGCACTCCAACCATTCAAACCTCAGCAGCACTCCAACCAACAGTCTCTCATTCCCCACATTCCTATCCCACCCTAGGAGTGTACACCTTCACTGTCACATAGTCCATCGACTGCTACACCTCCCTTTCCTTGGGCTTCAACAACAGGTCGGCTCAAGAAGCCTCAGAGCACCATGGCTCCTGGAGTTCCAACTACCCTCAAAGGTTTCCAATCAACATCTTCCTCGAGCTACTCTTTGTAGTCAACATTCTAACTTTAATCAACATTACCTTATTTGCATCACCCACATGCAGTTATCATGAGAAAACATAAGAGAATTTATTTAGAAACTCAAACTTAGTTCAAAGGGAATTCATCTTTTCCCCAAAACATGAAATTCTATTTCATAATTCATCTTGGTTGTTTCCATATTATGAATGCCCCCATCCTTGTGGTTTTCCATAGGCACCAAACTGCATACCATTTTTCCTGTAATGCTTCCTCTTGCATATAGCCAACAAATTGTCAGTATTTTATGTACATCATAATTCAACATGTACAACACCTTATGCAATGATATTAGAATTGTTATAAAAACATGACCGTTGATAAAAAAAATAAAAAAAATGTGGAAACAAAAAATATAGAAGATACACAATACAAGAGAGACACAAATTTATGTGGTTCACCTAGTGTGGGCTACGTCCACCAGGGAAATTTCCAAGTCCTTCCTTTATTATTATCTAGCAAATGAAGGGATACAACCTACAACAAAACCCGTTGTAACTTCCTCTTCTTTCTTTCACAGTCTCCTCTCTCATAATACAATACTCGCCATAATGCATAGTCGCAATACATTTCCCTCATAACAGAGGGTTTCCTTCTAGGGAAAAAAACCCTAACATAATTTCTACCATTAGACCTGCGACCTTATAATCAACGGTCTAGATTTACAATGAAATTACAATATACATTTACAAGTCAACTTTTCCTTCAGGGGCCTGCTTGCCCTCGAACCCCCTAGCCGGGGGGATAGGCCCCCCGGAACCTGCAGAGGGGGTAACCCCCCTCTGCACTCCCCTGCGTGGAAGAGTGTACATACTTATGGGGTGTAAAGTCTTCATGGGGTATAAACACAGCTGAAAGAAAGGACCTCTGAATCAAGAACATAATCAGGCTCCACAACCAACAATCTCCCACTTGGAGACTGATCTCAACAACTCCATCACTGTTGTATATGCTAGAATCTGAACCTTCTTGGACTTGGAAAATTTCTCATCTTCATCTTCATTCTTGGAGACCAACTGAAACTAAGCAGGAACTTAGTTTCTCTCTGGTTACTCCCTTTGTTAACATGTCTGCAGGATTCTGGCTAGTGTGTATCTTTTCCAAATTCAAATGTCCATCTTCCAAGGTGGATCATATGAAGTGGTACCTCAACTGTATATGATTAGTATTCGAATGGAAGGTTGAGTTCTTTGCAAGATGAATTGCACTCTCACTGTCATAGTACAATCTTCTATTCTCCTGCTTCTTTCCCAATTCGTCCATAAACCTTTGTAACCAAATCATCTCTTTACTAGCCATTGTAGAAGCAACATACTCTACCTCTGTTGTTGAAAGTTCAACAACCTTTTGCAGTTTCGAAATCCAACTTACTTTGATTCCACCTATAGTAAAAACATACCCTGTGGCGCTCCTCCTGCTGTCTTTATCACCTACCATATCTGAATCAACATATCCTTGTAGAAAAGTGTCTGAACCTGCAAAACATAATGCATGACTATCAGTACCTCTCAAATACCTGAGAATTCACTTTACTCCCTCCCATTGCTCTTTACCTGGATTGTTCATATACCTGCTCACAAATCCCACTGCATGTGCAATATTTGGTCTTGTGCAAACCATTGCATACATCAAGATGCCAACTACTAATGAATAAGGGACCCTGGACATGCATTATATCTCCTCCTGTGTCTTGGGACACATTTCCTTAGTTAATTTGAAATGGCTGGCCAAAGGTGTACTAAATAGTTTTGCATTCTGCATTCTAAACCTCTCTAACACCTTCTCTATGTACTTATCTTGAGACAATGTCAATTTGCGATTTTTTTTGTCTCTTGTTATTCTCATGCCAAGGATTTTCTTTGCAGCACCCAAATCCTTCATTGCAAATGAATTGGCTAATTTCTTCTTGAGCATATTTATATCCTGCATATTAGACCCTGCAACAAGCATGTCATCTACAT
>ML804290.1:61784-85471 GCA_009831015.1 Picea engelmannii | reverse complement strand
AGAGCCACCAAGAGATGATACCTGAGCTGGTCCCCATACATTTGTATGCACAAGCTCTAACCTTTCATTCTTCTTTTCTTTTCCGACTTTGAGAAATCTGACTCTCTTTTGTTTTCCATAAACACAATGCTCACAGAAGTCCAGATCAATTTGTTTAAGATCTAGCAACAAATTTCTTTTGTGAAGTATCTTCATACCCTTCTCACTCATGTGTCCCAGTCTATGATGCCACAATGTTGTATCCACTCCTGTAGAAGCTAAAGAGATAGAAGAGTCAGTATTACCAGTACATAAATACAATGTACCTACCTTCTCTCCTTTTTCTATCACCAATGATCTGTTGATGACCTTCCATGTCTTATCTGTAAATATGGATACACAACCTTCACTTACCAACTGCCCTATTAAAATCAGATTTTTCCTTAAATCTGTAACATGTCTTACCTCTTTCAACAACCATTGGTTTCCATTGTGTTTCTTTATTTTTACCTTTACCATTCCAACAATTTTTCATGGTGCATCATCACCCAAATGAACCTGTCCAAAATCACCTTGAGCATAATCTAGAAAATGTTTCCTATGGGGTGTGGCATGAAATGAAGCCCATGAATATACTACCCAAGACTCAGAAATATTATCTACAGAAAGAATAAAAGCATCTTGTAACACATCACCTGTTACATTTGCTTCCTGATTTCTCTCCTGTTGTCCATCTCTTTGTTTCTTTGGAGCTCTGCAATCTTTCTTCAAATGTCCTTTCTTCCCACAATTCCAGCACTCTATCTTTCCAAGTCTGGATTTGGATCTTCCCTTCCTAGAATTCTCGCGGTTCCATGAGCCCTTTCCTCTATCCTTTTGTCTTCCCCTGTTCTCCATGCTCAACACATTACCTGATGTCTCACATGTGTTTTCTGTCGCATTTCCTCACTAAGGATAACACCAACAACATCATCAAATTTTAAAGTATTTGAACCAGAGACATAGTTACTTACAGCCATGACCAAGCCATTCCAACTTTCTGGAAATGATCACAAGATTAGAAGAGCCCTAACCTCATCATCAAAGTCCACTTTTACAGAACTTAGTTGATTAGTAACCGTATTAAATTCATTTAAATGATTTGCAACAGACCCAACTTCTGACATCTTCATATTAAATAATCTCTTCATTAGAAATACCTTATTAGGTGCCGAGGGTTTTTCATACAGTTTATCCAATGCATCCATTATATCCTTCGTTGTCTTTTCTTTCAAAATATTGAAATCCATTGACGCTACCAAGCTCAGTCGTATCGTTCCTAGAGCCTTTCTGTCAAGAATCTCCCATTCTTCATCCTTCATGGTCGTCGACTTCTTTGCTACTCCACCCAATGGTAGGAATAGATATTTCTGATATAAATAATCTTCCATCTACATCTTCCATAATTGGTAGTTTTGGTCGTTAAATTTCTCGACCCTAAACTTTCCATCTTCCTACATTGCTCCCACTCGAACCAGGAACCCTCTTTTCTTGCGAGTTACCTTTCACTCTGATACCAGTTGTTAGAAAAACAGGACCACAGAGCAATAAAATAAAACAAATGCGGTAACAAAAAACACAGAAGATACACAATACAAGAGAGACACAGATTTACGTGGTTCACCCAGTGTGGGCTACGTCCACCAGAGAAATTGCTAGTTCCTTCCTTTATTATTATCCAGCAAATGAAGGGATACAACCTACAACAAAACCTGTTATAACTTCCTCTTCTTTCTCTCATAGTCTCCTCTCTTAGAATAAAATACTCGCCATAATGCATAGCCACAATACATTTCCCTCATAACAGAGGGTTTCCTTCTAGGGAGAAAAATCCTAACATAATTTCTACCTTTAGATTTGTAACCTTATAATGAACGATCCATATTTACAATGAAATTACAATATACATTTACAAGGCAATTTTTCCTTTGGGGGCCTGCTTGCCCCCAAACACCCCAGCTGGGGGGATAGCCCCCCCCAGACCCCGCAGAGGGGGTACACCCCCTCTACACTCCCCCACATGGAAGAGTGTACATACTTATGGGGTGTAAAGTCTTCATGGGGTATAAACACGACTGAAAGAATGGACCTCTGAATCAGGAACATAATCAGGCTCCACAACCAATAAGAATTGCCTGCACCTAGAAATTCAATCACAATTACCAAAAAATTAAACCAAATAGAATGACTCATAATTCTATGCATATGCATGTTCATAATTAATAACCGTAAGTTTATTATTTCAATTTTCTGAACATAAAATTTTATGTAGTCTCTATTATTGTGACTACCTGGCTTGCAACTTTCATGTTGAAATGTTTAACAGTTCCTGAAGTGTTCTCAACTTCATGAGTTAGCAACATTCCATCCACTAGTATATTTATTTCCATGCCAAAAACATATACACATGCACTCACAAAATGCATTCAACAAAGTGCATTTAATTATGCAATTCCATCATGTACGAGTGCAACCATTCTTTCCTCTGGATGACTCAACAAGTCGTAACATACTTGTTGTCACAGAAATTGTAGAAAATTCTTTCTCCCTATAAAAATTTTCCGTGTTGATCCCATAAGTCTTCAATTATTACCTGGTTCTTGCATCTTCTTGTTCTCTCATTGTAGTGATTGTACATGAATATTTCTTCCCTGAGGACTTTCAATGTAGTGCCCCTACTTCAACGAGGTCTGCTGACCTCCTGATCAAAGGATCTTTCAAACTTCTAAGGTGCATTGACTCTTCGGTCTCGTGATTGAACCCAAAAACATTATACACAGGTCTCCTTTCCTTCTATGTGCAGGTCCTAACAGACCCGCGGGCTATTCCTGTGCGCTTCCAAAACTCCAAGTTTCAAGCTCTAGCCCCTTTTTCATTAGACCTTTCCTTCATAAGACYGTGGGCTATGAGCTCATGGAATTTTTTTATCATGGGAATGGGCAAGAGTGGTTTTACGCCAACCCATTTTTTGCCCCACAATTCACCTCTAGTTGCCACGCATGACTTTGTTAAAACTGCGGTATAAATTGTGGTCCGCTCTCYGATTTTTAACATCCAATCAAGTTCTGGCCCCACAATTCTTCCCGACCATTGATTTATCGCTTTTTAGGCGATKATCTATGATTAATGACTATTATCAATCCTCCTTCCACACGTGATCCCATATCTACAAGGTTTTTTGACACGTAGCTCCCTTCCAAATCAACGACTACGGTTCATTCCGACTCTCTGGCCCTCGGGAGTTTCAACTCTCAACTATCGTCTTTTCCCCATATGAAAATCTTCTGAAGTGGAAGATATATTGACACATGTTCTCAACAATCAGACGATTATGATGAACTACGACTCTTCAGACTTCAGGATTTCTCACATCTCCGCACACACAAATCTCCGAAGTGACAGATCTTCTACCACGCATCCTCCCCAAATCAATGGCCCAGATTCTCTTCTAGACTTCGGCTCTTTCTGACCAAGACCAGATCAAAGGTCCTTCGACCTCCTCTTCGATCGATGATCGCAATTTCCTTCATGACTTCGTCTCTTTCACCCTCTTATTTCCTCTAGAGTGCTCCGTACCTGGAGTTCCAGATCTGGCACCACGCATCCACTTTCAGATCAATGACCAAGATTTATTTCGGTTGTTTCTCCTCCTCCTTGCCCACAAACTTCCAAAGTTGTGGGTCTTATGCCACTTGTACTCATTGACAATGGACGATCCCAAATCACTTCTGGACTTCAGGACTTTGACAAGTCCACTCTCCTTCACACACAAGGGTTAAGTATCATGTGCTTACCTCTGGATCCAACGATTGTTGGTCCTTCACGCTCAGACCTAACGGATGGGATATGTTCCTCTCCTCTGCGCTTCCTTTGTTCTACTAGACACTGATCTGACGGTCCAGGATCCTCCCCACAACTTATATAATGGTTTTTGTCACTCCTCCTCCTAGTCTTTTGACTTCTTTCACCTTGGAATATTTTTTCAGTGTTCAGAGGCTTCGGTCTTTAACCTTTCTCATGTGAATCCACCTCATGGATCTTGTCTTCGATCTCGTAAGCGTTATCTCTTCTGATCTTTAGGAATTATAATGAGTCTGTATCCCATGCACTCCATGCATTATCTCTTCTAATATTTTTGATTTACTTAGTCTCCTAAGAGTCTCGGCCCTTCTGTTTCCTTTCAAAGGAAAACTTCGTTCCCTCCTAGAAACCTTCTGCTCAAAGCACACCTTGCTGAGAATTTTATACAGAGTGTTCAATAGCTCTATGAGTATCTTCCTCTAATAATCTTTTCCCTAAACCCGACCAAGATTTCTCTCTGTGAACACTTGCACTCGCTCGATGCCCACCTAGCTGAACCCTACAGAGTTCTCAGTGACCCTATCTCTCTCTGAATTAACACAGAGTTTTTTCCGTGCACTTCTTACACTTCTGTTGATGAAGGTTCAATGGTATCTCTTCAGAGATTTTCCGAGGTTAACTAAACTCTGTCAATGCACTCCTTGTGGACAATGTGCATTTCTTGCACTCGAAAACCCAAAGAAAAGAAACAATTGAAACTTATTCAATACTTAACCAGTTTATGCATTCAAACCAATTTGATTTAAGAAGACGTTCAAATTTCATTTTCTTTCTGAGCTCTTCTCTGCTCTCTAATAATTTTCAAGCACTAACCCCTTTCTCTCAATCCCCAACCCATGCAATCATAGGCCATGACCAAGTTCTAGATCACTAGATGCTTACTCGGGCCTTCAACTTCGAAAGTTTTCAAAGCACCACACAACAATCTCTCGAAGTTCCAGATTACCGAACTTGCAAAGTAGGGTGGATAAACTATCCATGTCTACTCAACATTCAACAGTTTACACTTACTATGGAACCTTAGGTGTCTGATTCCTAGGTCTTTGGTTCTTTGGGAATTCAGAGCTTCGGAGGATCTCACATCCACACATCTGAACTATTAATCTCCAAGCATTCCCCATCACCTTTGGTGACGTCATTACATCACATCACTTAACGTTTTCCAATTGTGGGGTAATGCAGTAGTGGTTTGGAGTAACCCACCTTTCATCTTACAATTCTTTTGACATTGACACGTAACCCATCGGTGAAACTGTGATTTGGATTGCGGGACTGCCTTGGTTAATTAACTTTCGTGCAACTTGGGTCCTCGCAATGCCTTCTAGTTGTTGATCTTGATGTATCATGATCAATTCCACTGTGGGTCCCACGACCTTTAACTATGTTACGTAACCTCGGGCACCACTAACTTTTCTCATACAGGATGCCACGTGGTGGAATACTAGCGGCTAACTCGTGGCCCAATCAGATGGGTGTCACACGTCATGTTCCATATGTCATTTCAATCTTCCATGGGTTTGGAACCCACTTATACATGGAAAACAACCCATGTATCCACATCAATCCAAGTGATGTCGTCATGACTCACTACTACGACTCTTTGAGATATTTATCCCTTCACTACTATGTTTGACCTTTCGACATTGGTTGATCCAATAGTCAAGCTCTCCTCTCCAGATCTATGGTGTAGATCCACTTCAAAGCTTCGAGCTTCATCCCTTCTCTTGATTCTGGCATCAGAATTCACTGAAGTCGTGAAGTCCGAAGGGATTCCAGGTTAAATCCTCTGCACCTTCCCTGAATCTGATGGTTGTAATGGATTTCCCTTCCTTTTGAACAGATCCTATGGTGCAGAACAAACTCTATTACTTTGTGGATTTCCAAAGGAATTCACGGCTAACTGCCTCGCAAAATTACTAGATCTAATGGTCCTGAAGGATTATCCTTCTCCCGAATAGATCCTAAGGTCCACATTACTCTGTGGCCCAACACCACTTGTGTCATGGTTTTAGGACACCTCTATTCCTCTTGAGCTTTGTAACATGGCCAAGGTAACTTCTTGGCACTCAGGAAGGTTTTAAGGTTTGAAATTGGTCCTCTAGACACAATTTCCTCTTGAAACCTTGAGTCCAATGACCATTTATCCAACCCATTTAGGATCAATGTTTGAAACCTTGGCTCTGAACTTGAATTTTGTCTACTTCGACAACAATTCTTTCTAAACTTTTACTTCAATTTCCACTAACATGGCCCATCCAGGCTCAGTGTTGTAAACCTTGGATCTGATACCATATTGTAACATCCCCGACCATGAATAGGTTGGGCAATGCCACCTACACAACCTTAACTTAGCCTTGGTTTCTCTTATACCATTTTGTAATGTCCTCGGCCACCCATGGCATGGGAAATGCCACTACTGCAGAATATACACTTATATATATAATATGTATTAAATCAAATTAACACATTTTAACATAGAGTTATTGTTACCATTCAGATTTAAATAGAATTAACAATAATTCATACATGCAATGGAACACATGATAACATTCAACCATTAGTAGCACAAACATGCATACCATATAAATTAAGCACAGACTGATACTTATCTTTAGCTGGAGTAAATCCACCAACTACGTGCAGACCTTCCATGAACTTCCCAGTCATAGACCACGTTGCTCATCATGCTCAGCAGCGGGTCACCCCTGAGTTGGGACTAAGCTCCACCCAAGGCAAGAGAATCCTAGACTAAGCTGAGGTTATAGGAAAACTTCATAGTGCAACCAGAAGGATTCTCTCCAGGAGCCTTCTTAAGCCCACTACCCACGGACTCTCATTCCACACATGTTTGTTCCACCAGGGAGTATACACCTTCACAAGCACAATCCATTGGTGCTTCACCTACCTCTCTGGGTCTCAGAAATAGGACAGATCATGAATTATTAGAGCTTCATAGATGGTGATGGAATCTCTCTAGGAGAAAACCACTTCCCAGCAGATTCTCTCACCTAGAGAGAGCTTCTTACAGGCCTGAAAACCTGCCTTTTCTACCACGGGCCTGGCAACCCACTTCTTCATCAAACTCCTTGACTAAGCTCCAACTAGGTGAGGACATCAACAATGGTTCAACACTCATTCACACAAGGATGACAGTAGTAACCAAAAATTGGGTATGGATGTCCAAAAACGACAACCGTCCACACTAAGACACAACATGACTCAGTAAGAAACAACTGACAGAAGCAAACCACCCTCAGTCAAGGAACTGCGTGGCTACAACAACCAACCGTTATGAAACACACATGGTACAAACATATATGAGATGCCCATGCTTCATGGAAGACGCATCTCAATCTGTCGATTTCCCCATGGGTTCTCACTAGGAAACAATGCAGAGGTCGATTGCAGAGGCAAAACATGTTCATACTTTGGATGGATGAATGACCAGCAAAATCCAACGGAGGTTGGAATAATGACAATAAAATCGGTTGACTCATCATTTTTAACTGCATGCGCCCAGGTCAACACTTGTCTTCATGGACCTACATGCACTCTATTTTTCATACGTTCCTTTCCAGGAACTTAGGACAACACTCAACATGTCCACCTTAGCCTTCAGGAAATAA
Organism: Picea engelmannii; assembly: GCA_009831015.1. NCBI lineage: Eukaryota > Viridiplantae > Streptophyta > Pinopsida > Pinales > Pinaceae > Picea > Picea engelmannii. Next base: position 77,966 of record ML804290.1, on the reverse strand, counting down.
TAAAAAATTATTATCCCCTTTAGAGGTAAGCCCCCTAGCTTAGCCCCTAGGCCCACACACTTAGCCTCCTCCCTTACCCAACCTTGTGGAATCTGAGTTCCCCATCACTCTTTCTTCGTGGTCGGTCTTCACGTAGTGATGCTTATATTTTATTAATGATCTGCATAATTACATATACAAAATCAAGCTCCTGGCCTTTAACACTTAGGATCTCTTCCCTAATAAACACATAATCCCACCAACTTATATACATTTGGTTCAACAACCTATAAACATGATTACAATTCATAATAAAACCGGGGCACTACCAGGGGATATTATAGATACCCATTATGTCAATGGGACTGGATAGATGAAGCCTACTTTGAGTAGTTTTTCTACCTTAGCCTTGATTTTTGTTGCTTTCCTTGGGTTAATTGGTCACACTTTATCTTGAATAGGCTTATCATTTTCATAGGCTCGAATCTCATGTTCGAGAATCTGAGGACATATTCCAGGTACTTCCTCGTATGGCTAGGAAAAAACATTATGAAATTCCTTGAAAAGCATTGTATACTGACGAATTTCATCTTGACAACAATCTTCCCCAATGAAGACATTTTAAAAAACATTAGGGGTTCTAGAAATTTTGATCAGAATGGTTTCCGATATATTCTCCATATTTCTCTCAGCATGGACATTATTGTTTTCTAAGGGGTTCACCATCTGACCAACATTTATACTCACAACTGACTTAAATTCTCCACTTTCCACACGACTGATCTCTGAGAGGAAGTATGATTGATGATGTGTATCCTCCTAAGGCCTTTCTGACCTAGTCATTTCTTCTATGATTGCTTCATTGGAAGGAAAAATGGTATCATGGAATTCAAGGGAATTCAAAGAATTTTGAGCCCAAATGGGCTCTCAAAACTAATTGCTCTCCTCTGTCCATGCAGGAGTCTGATCAGGGTTTGTACTAGTGTGTTGAATAGATCTATAAGTTACTTCACCTATAGACAATTGCATGTCCATCCTGACATGCAAGTGACCTTCGACCAATTCACATGGTGAGGGTAACACCCATGGATCTTGTAGATACGACATTATAAATGAAGTGACTCTTGTAATGGAAGCCGTGGAACTTGAATTTTGAAATTTGACCAGGGTGGTACAACTATAATATATCGTTGTTGGGAAATTAAAAGTTCCCATTAGTGAAGGGCACATTCCCACATCGATACTCTCAGTTGTCGATTGATATTTTTTCGATCCATGGTACTGTGGATTGACTATTTGTCATGGAGCTAGAGTGATTAGATTCCATTTGATCGATAGTCACAAACCTTCCCTCATGGGGAAATCATAAAATTTGAAATTTCAATGAGACGATACTTATCATCACATATGTCCAACTCCTTCCCAATAACATATTATAGTTGAGAGGCATGTTGACTAATTATACATTGATAGAAACGAACTTCCCTCCTCACTGGACCAGAAAAGAGGAAATAATCCCATGCAATCTAAAATATTGTCCATCAAATGTGGTTAACAAAGTAGAAGAAGGTGTGAGGTCTGGAGAGCTAATGGATTTCCAACAGGATAGAGACATGACACACGTCAAAGCACCCTCATCTACGACAGTCCTTCTGATCACGTGTTTCATGTATACAACATCGATTTAGAAGGCTACATGATCAGGAAGGCGAGGCTTCACATTAGTAGTGTCAAACTTCATAGTGAGCTAGTTGGAAGAATCTGTTGTTTTGATCATGGATATCAATGTGATGTGTTGCATGGGGAAACTTTGAAGCACTTCTAAATAAGACATCGCACATGTTGTTTGAGTTAAATCCTCAATAATGGAATAGTTAGGTGAAGCTCAAGATTTAGGTTTATCCAATGTCCTTTTGTACACACCCTCTGGTATGTGTGACATTGTTTCGTTCTTAGGTTTTTCTATATGAAAAGGCCCCTCAGAATCATAATTTTTTTTAACTTTCAATGTCGACTCTGGATTACTATAATCACAATATATAGTTGACAATTCTACCTCCTCATATTTTAATTTCGTATAATTAACCATATTAATGAACAAAAAATATCCATCTGGAAGAGGTGCACTTGAAGTTCTCCCTTGTAGATTAGATGTGGGAGAGCCAACCTGCATATTTTTGTTGAAAAACTGAGAGGGGGGGGGGGGTGAATAAGTTGTTACCATGCTTAAACAATTATGCTTATTTTAAACTCTTTGTAGAGCACTTAATGACAATCACAATAATGAAGAGAGGTAAGCAATATAACATTTGACATTAGTCACACATATGAAATATACAGAGACAGATATTTCCTGAGGAAACCCATAAAGGGTAAAAACATCTTCTTTTTGGTATGATAAGTAATCTTTACATTCTGTACATTATCATACATATGAGCTCCAACTCATTGTGAGGCTACAACCTCTATTTTGCAAGCTGCAACTTGTTGAGAGAACCAACTCTCTGTTTTGTTTAGCACCTACTAGAAGGAAGTACCAACTCCATGGTTTCTCTAGCACCCACTAGAAGGAAGCACCAACTCCCTGGTTTCTCTAGCACCCACTAGAAGGAAGAAACAACTCCCTAAGTGTTACAGCACCAACTAGATGGAAGCACCAACTTCCAGTCACACAGGCACCAACCTGTAAAATAGAGAACAACAGCTCTCCCTTGCACCATCCTGCCACGCTGGTTTCTCTGGCTGCAACCAGATGGAAGCTACAACTCCCTTTGTTCAAGCACCCACTTGAACCTCTAAGGAAAACAGTCCTCCCTAGAACCTCCCTACCAACCTGATTATAAATATTTTCTACTGAAACTTATTACAATTATTCGATAGTTGTCATTAGCTTACCAGGCTTATCACTGTTTTGCTATGTTTCTCTTCTCTCCTGTATCAATGTCTCTCTGTCTTCATATTCTTGCACTTTTTGATCTTATGTTCTTCTCTACAAGTGCACCTCAGCCTTCTTTTACTGTCTCAGTTTTTCATCTTTGTTTTTTTTTTCTGCTGCACTTTATGCTCTGTGCACCATGTCCCTTATATGAACCATTCCTCTTCTATGCATTATAGTTGCTTCACTCTACCTCCTACACACCTGAATCACTCTCAACAGTAGTCCATCGCTTATCTGTTCTATTTTTTTATACTCTCTGTGCATCTTCTTCATCCTCTATTCACAATGCTTCTACATGCTTTCCCCATGTCGAGTGCTTTGCCTGATCATCATTGCAACTTTTCAGCTTCTTTGGCAGTTATACCCATGCGTCCATCATCACTGGGTGTTATGTCGAGATTACTTAGCCTCTCCAGTAGTCGAGACTCTTCGTCTTCTTTGTCACAGTCGAGCTCATTCCCTCTATTGTAGTTCCAAGCTCCAACGATCTTCCATCTGTCAATAGCCTCTATGAACAGTCTTCATACCACTGGAAGATTCCTCAAGACTCTTCATCTTCTCTGTTGATCACCATGAAGTCTCATTGAGTCCTCTAGAAGAAACCATCAGTTGTTTCTAGTAGTTACACTATGAACCTTAATGCAGGAGCATCGTTGGTGAGCGCACCGAATTTCTTCCCAGAAATTCAACATTGACAGTTGCTTTCGATTTCGAAATCCGCCATCACTTAGCGCCAGAATTCACCTTTGGAGGCACGCTTGAACCGGTGCCACATTTCACTCCTTGAAGCAAGTTTTGAAATTGTAAACAGAGTTTCCACTTCGGCTCTGGAGTGCAACTAGACTAAGATATCATAGGATGAATTTTAGAATAGGCAAGTAGCCGAGGGGAAACCCTGGAAATGTTTTTGAGTTAAGTAGAAGTTTGTATGCCATTTAGAAGGGGGTTAATATAGAGAGCCGTAAGACAGAGAGAGACAATACATAGAGAAATTAGTTGTAAGAGAGAACTGCGAGTTAGTAGGAGATCTCAGTGTGCTTTGAGTTACTGTAATTTTGAATGTATTTTGTAGCCATTGGGCACTTGTGAATATAAGATAAAGGAACATTTATCCATATGTATGGTGTGTGGACTGTATGTGTTTTCCTGTAATTTCTATTTTCATGAACAAGTGGAAGGAACTATGAGTTTTTCCCAGTTTCAATTGTTTCTATTCATTGGGAGCTCTGCAAGGTGTGCATCGAGCCAGAGAGGAATGTAAGGAAATCAGGAGGAATTCCTCAGTGAGAAATACGGTGGATCTGAGTTATCAAAATGCCTCAGATGCAAGGAGTGCGCGGGAAATCGACATCTGAACTAGACAAAGCTCAAGAGGAAAAACACTTCAGAAAGTGTTATCGAGATCCAGGAACTCATTCCTTGGAAGAAGCAAAGACTGAGTCTTTGAAGACTTAGAAAATCTTCTAAGTCCGAAGTGAGTAAAAGATCAGGAGGAAGAACATCGTCGAGCGTTGGATCGCGGTGGAGAATCCCGCGGACTGTCCAATTTGAGGTAGGAGCACAGGCTTTAACCTTGCATAGATCTAGGAGGGGATATCTCAAGGATCTAAAAGGAGGGTGGATATTCCTCGAGGAGAAACATCGAAACCCCGCAAGGCATTGGATAAGGTGGAACTGCAGGGAGTTTAGTGACGAGGGCTTCTTGACATCCAAAGCTTCAGAGGAATAGTGACCATCGATCTCAGATAGATCTGGACCATTAGTCCATTTCCCGAACTTAGGTATCGCGAGCTGGGAAGTGGAGTCCTTTGCGCTTCAAAACCCCAAGTCGCGAGATAGCAAGGTCGGTCCATTTCGTGAACTCGGATATCATGAGCTGAGAAGTGGAGTCCTTTTCACTTCAAAACCCTGAGTCGCAAGATCGCAAGATAGCGAGGTCGGTCCATTTCATGAACTCAGATATCACAAGCTAAGAGGCAGAGTTCTTTGGGCTTCAAAACCCCAAGTCACAAGATCGCGATTCGACCCGAGCCACCGATCACAGGCAGATCTGGATGTTGGCCCACATCGCAATATCGGGTATCGCTATTTGGAAGGACATAGGTCCTTGTATCCCAACCCCCAAACTACGAAATAGTGAAAGGCGGGAAGGATAAGGGTTTGGTCATGGCTCTTGGTTGTGTACTGTGGGAGCTCACGCTTGGTGCTTGGAAAAGTCAACTGAGCCTTTATGGGGGGGGACCTATGTTTTTGTTCGAAGGGTTCTAATTTGGAACCAGAAGAACCATTTCGTCTCCGAAACCAAAAGATCTTGACCGGGAGGTCACACATCCATTAAGAGGGATAGGGGGTCTGCATTAGGTGGTATCAGAGCCTAAGTTTTTTTCGTCTATAGACTTTAGGTGAAGAAGGAAAAGAAGGAGACAGAGAACTCAAAGCTGTACTCTGTGTGTGACAGATAGCCGACATAATGTCGCCAAGAAGACGAGAGATGCCTTTATCCAATCGTGTTGTAGAGAGGGAGATGGGAGAGCTTCACGCCCAATTGGAAACAATGGAAGTAGCACAGAGAAGAGCACCTGACGTTGGGGATTTCAGTGATGCAGAAAGTGAAGAGGTTGAGGTTAAAGAAGCTACAGGAGAGAATGTTGTAGAGGAACGTTTGTTGAGAGAAGTTTCCATATTGGGAGGTACAACTAAGATAGAGGTCCCCATGTATGAGGGAAATCTAGATGCTGAAGAACTGTTGGACTGGATAAGGTCCATAGAGAAACACTTCGACTATGAATATGTCGATGAGGAGAAGAAGGTGAAGCAGGCAGTCACTAGGCTAAAAGGACATGCAACACTATGGTGGGATGAACTACAGGCTGAGAGGAGAAGTAAAGGAAAACAGAGGATAAAGAGTTGGGACAGGATGATAGCCAAACTGAAGGCTAATTTCATACCCAAAGACTACCAGATCAATCTATTCAGGAAGCTATAGAACCTGAGACAGAAAGGGATGACAGTCAAGGAGTACACCGAGGAGTTCTGTCGGCTGGACATCAGAACTGGACAAAGGGAGAGAGATGAAGAAAGAGTCACCAGATATATAAATGGCTTGATATATGAGGTCCAAGATGAGCTCATCATGGTGTCAGTCAGGACTGTGGAAGATGCTTATCAGTTTGCACTAAAGGCAGAGGAGAAGCTAGCCAGAAAACAAAACTAGTGAAGAAGAGGTAAAAGCTCGGTCCCAAGAAAAAGAAAGGGATTTAACCATTACAAAGCACATCAGTCTAAGGACGAGGATGAGACACCACACAATCACTCAGAATGAGGAGGAAGTTCACGATGAAGACAAAATGGTGGAAGAAACTATTCTAGACGAAGAGGCAGAGGAGGAGTAAGGTGTTATAACTGTGGAAAGATAGGGCACATGTCTTGGGAATGTCTCGAGAAGAAGAAGGAAGGAGGAGAAGATCACATTTTAGAAGCATGGTGAAGATATGTTGAAGCAGAAGGAGCATAGGATGGAGCATCCCTGATGTTGAGAAACGTTCTCTTAAAACTAGAGGCAAAAATTGAAAATCTAGTGCAGAGAAACAGTCTCTTCAGGACATCTTGCAAGGCTAAGGATAAAGTATGCAAGGTGATCATTGATAGTGGGAGTGCTGACAACCTAGTATCCAAAGATATGGTGGAGAAATTGGAGCTGAAGACAATTGCACATCCAAGGCCATACAAAGTCTCATGGCTGCAAAAAGGACACCAGGTAACGATCGCTAAACAATGCCTGGTTGAAATTAAAATAGGAGGATATAAAGATGAAATCCTATGTGATGTAATCCCAATGGACGTATGCCACATTTTTTTGGGAAGACCATGGCAATTTGACAGAAATGTCATTCATGATGGGAGGAAAAACACATATACATTAGAAAAGAATGGTAGGACACATATGTTGCTGCCAATGGAGGAGAAGAGAGCGAAAGAGGAAGCCAACACAAGCATACTTCTCATAAGTGGGAAGGAACTCCTGAAATAAGTCAAGGAAGAATAGGAGATGCAGTTCACTGTGGTGAGGAAGCCAAGAGTCATCCTTATGAGTACATCAGTGGATGATTTGCGTGAAGAAGTTCAAGAGTTGCTGGATAATTTTGTTGATATAGTAGTGGATGAGCTTCCAAACTCATTTCCGCTCATCAGGTATATTAGTCATCATATCGACTTGATACCAGGATAAATCCTACTGAGCAAGGTAGTGTACAGATTAACACCTCGAGAAAATGAGGAGGTGAAGAACCAAGTCCAAGAATTGTTGGATAAGGGTTTAGTCAGAGAAAGCTTGAGCCCATGTGCAGTACCAACTGTGTTAAGCCCAAAGAAATATGGATGATGGAGAATGTGCATAGACTCGAGAGCCATCAATAATATCACCATCAGGTATAGATTTCCTTTACTGAGAATGGATGATTTAATGGATTGCTTAAGTGGAGCAAATTTATTTTCTAAGATAGATCTGAAAAGTGGATATCACCAGATCAGGATGAGAGAAGGTGACGAGTGGAAAACAACCTTTAAGATGAATGAAGGTTTGTATGAGTGGATGGTTATGCCATTTGGCTTAACAAATGCCCCGAACACTTTTATGAGGCTGATGAATGAAATTCTAAAAGATTTCATTGGTAAGTTTGTGGTTGTATATATGGACGATATACTGATCTTTAGCAGGACTAAAGAGGAGCATTTGAGGCACCTAACGCTAGTAATGAGGAGGCTACAATAGGAGAAACTGTTGATCAATTTGAAGAAGTCCTCTTTTATGAAGACAAAACTCATTTATTTAGGTTTTGTGATCTCTTTGAATGAACTGAAGATGGATCCAAAGAAGGTGAAAGCGATTAGAGAATGGCCATCACCAAGAAGCATGTTCGAGGTAAGGAGATTCCATGGATTAGTGAGCTTCTATAGGAAGTTCATTAGATACTTCAGTGGGATTTGTGAACCCATGATGGATACAGTAAATAAGCGACACAAGTCTTTTAAATGGACAGAGGAGGCTGAAAAGAGCTTCAATATATTAAAGGAGAAGATGATGGAACGACCAATCCTGGTGTTGTCAAATTTCAAAAGGACATTTCAAGTGAGGTGTGATGCGAGCAGAATTGCGATAGGAGCAGTTTTGAGTCAGGATAACAGACCTGTTTCCTATTTCAGCGAGAAGATGAATGAGACCAAGAGGAAATACTCCACATATGACAAGGTGCTCTATGCCATAATTCAAGCAATGAAGAAATGGAGGCATTATCTTGTCCCGCAAGAGTTTTTCTTGTACAACGATAACTAATATTTACAATTCATAACCCGACAACAAAAGTTGAATCAGAGGCATGCAAAATGGGTTGAATTTATGCAAAATTTTACTTTTCTCATAAAACATATTGTTGGGGATGCTAACAAGGTTGTTGATGCATTAAGTAGGAGATGTTTGATCATGCAGGAATTCCAGGTGGAGACCTTGGGGTTTGAACACCTTAAGGATATGTATTGTGATGATACAGATTTCAAGGAGGCCTATGAAGCATGTACAAGCCCTGTACTGAGAGATAGAAGTCATTGGATAGAGTATATGGTTCAGGAAGGATTGTTTTTTAGAGGAAATCAATTGTGCATACCAAGATGCTCAATGAGGGACAATCTTTTGAAGGGGAAGCATAGTGGAGGATTGGCTAGATGTTTCAGCCATGATAAAACGTTTGCACAGTTGAGAAGTTCATACTTTTGTCCAGGTATGAGAACATAGGTGATAAAATTTGTAAACAGATGTAGGATCTGTCAATGTGCAAAGGGGAAAAGACAGAACACTGGATTGTATCAACCATTGCCAATACCAGAGAGGCATTGGGATGAAATAAGCATGGATTTCATGTTGGGATTGCCAAGAACACAAAAGGGATTTGATTCCATATTTGTGGTGGTGGATAGGTTTTCAAAGATGGCACATTTCATCCCATGCCAAAATACCACTGATGAAACACATGTTGCAAATCTGTTTTTCAGAGAAGTTGTGAGACTTCACGGTCTACCCATGAGTATTGTCTCAAACAGAGACACAAAATTTGTTGGTCACTTTTGGAGGACATTGTGGAAGAAGATGGGGATAGATTTTTCCTTCAGCTCATCTTATCACCAACAGACAGATGGGCAGACTGAGGTGGTAAATAGAAGTTTAGGGAACTTATTGAGAAGTCTGGTTACTGAACACCATAACTAGTGGGATCAGATTATGCCACAAGAAGAATTTGCATACAATGACTCACCAAATAGGAGCACTGGAAGGAGCCCATTCAAAATACTTTATGGAATGTAACCCAGGGGAGTGTCTAAGTTAAGGGACTTGGAACAGGGACAGATCAGAAGCGCTGGAGCAGAGGATTTTGCTGTTGAAATGTAGAAACTCCATAGCCAGATCAAAGAACAATTACATAGTTCTAACCAGAAATACAAGCACAAAGTTGATCAACATCGCAGGGAACTTCAATTTGAAGTGGGAGATCAGGTTTTAGCAAATCTCAGGAAGGAAAGGTTCCCTAGGGGAACATATAACAAATTAAAGAGGAAGAAGATAGGACCCTGTAACATCTTGAGGAAGTTTGATGCAAACGCCTATGAGATCGAGCTACCAGATGGCGTGGGCATTTTGCCCATATTCAATGTTTCAGACCTGTATCCATACAGGAAAGATGACATAGAAGGGTCATAAGCTCAAGGACAAATTCAGTGGGAGATACAGATGGAGAAGATTCTCGATCAGAGGACTGGCAAGAAGACCAGGAGGAAGGCTTATTTTGAGTATCTGGTCAAATGGAAGGGATGCCCAATAGAAGATGTCAGTTGGGAAAACAAAGATGCTATCCAGAAGTAGGGAAATTTAGTAGAGGAGCTCATGGATAGGAGTCCATGAATTTTTTTCAAGAGGAGTATGATGCAGGAGCATCGTTGGTGATCACACAGAGGCAGGACCACTCAACACGTGAGATTTCTTCCCAGAAATTCAACATTGACAGTTGCCGCCGATTTCGAAATCCACCTTCACTCAGCGTCAGAATTCACTTTTGGAGGCACGCTTGAACCAGTGTCGAATTTTACCCCTTGAAGCAAGTTTTTAAATTGTAAATAGAGTAGGAGTTTCCACTTCGGCTCTAGAGTCCGACTGGACTAAGATAACATAGGATGAATTTTAGAATAGGCAAGTAGTCGGGGGGAAACCCTGGAATTTTTTTTGAGTTAAGTAGAATTTTGTACGCCAATTAGAAGGGAGTTGTAATACAGAGAGTCATAAGACAGAGAGCGACAATACAAAGAGAAATTAGTTGTAAGAGAGAACTACGAGTTACCAGGAGATCTCTATGTGTTTTGAGTTACTATAATTTTGAATGTATTTTGTAGCCATTGGGAACTTGTGAATATAATAGAAAGGAACATTGATCCAAATGTATGGTGTGTGGACTGTATGTGTTTTCTTGTCATTTCTATTTTCATGAACAAGTGGAAGGAACTATGATTTTTTCCCAGTTTCAATTATTTCTCTTCATTGGGAGCTCTGCAAGGTGTGCATTGAGACATAGAGGAACGTAAGGAAATCAATAGGAATTCCTCAGCGGGAAATATCGTGGATCTGAGTTATCAAAATCCGTCAGACGCAAGGAGTTCGCGGGAAATCGACGTCTGAACCAGACAAATATCAGGAGGAACAACACTTCAAAAAGTTTTATCGAGATCTAGGAACTCATTCCTTGGAAGAATCGAAGACCGAGTCTTCGAAGACCTAGAAAATCTTCTAAATCCAAAGTGAGTAAAAGCTCAGGAGGAAGAACATCGTTGAGGGTTCGATCACGGTGGAGAATCCCGTGGACCATTTGATTTGAGGTAGGAGCACTGGATTTAACCCTGCATAGATCTAGGAGGGGAGATCTCAAGGATCTGAACGAACGGTGGAGATTCCTCGAGGAGAAATGTTGAAACCCCACAAGGCGTTGGATAGGGTGGAGCTGCAGGGAGTTTAGCAGCGAGGGTTTTTTGACTTCTAAAGATCTAGAGGAATAGTGACCATCGATCTTAGATAGATCTGGACAGTTTGTCCATTTTGTGAACTCAGGTATCATGAGTTGGGAAGGGGAGTCCTTTGCGCTTCAAAACCCCGAGTCGCAAGATTGCAAGATAGCGAGGTTGGTCCATTTCGTGAACTCGGATATCATGAGATGAGAAGTGGAGTCATTTGCGCTTCAAAACCCTGAGTCACGAGATTGTGAGATAGTGAGGTCGTTCCATTTCACGAACTCGGATATCGCGAGCTGAGAGGCGAAGTTCTTTTCACTTCAAAACCCCGAGTCGCAAGATCGCGATTCGACCTGAGCCATCGATCATAGGAATATCTGGACATTGGCCCACATCGCAATATCGGGTATTGCTAGTTGGAAGGATAGAGGCCCTCTTCTCCCAAACCACAAACCACAAAATAGTGAAAGGAAGGAAGGATAAGGGTGCGGTCACGACTCTTGGTCATGTACTGTGGGAGCTCACACTTGGCGCTTGGAAAAGTCAACTGAGCCTTTGTGGGGGGGGACCTGTATGTTCATTTGAAGGGTTCCGGTTTGGAACCAGAAGAGACATTTCGTCTCTGGAACCATAAGATCCTGACCGGGAGGTCGCACAACCCTTAAGAGGGATAGGGGGTCTGCATCAAACCTCCAAGAAAATGCATCAGCAACTGAATTTCCAACCGTCCAAGAGTCACGATTCAGTTCTTCTAACTAAATCGTAACTGATCAATTAACTATGAAGAGAAACAACAGCCCTTTGATCAGATTTCCAAGTATCCAACACCATTGGATTACAAGCACGGGGCCTCGCATTGATTTTTCCATTTCGCGTTTCAACATTTCGGCATTTCATCATTCCTATGGTGAAGAGTCTCGACTCTCCAAGTCATGATCTCTGAAATGGAGATTAGCTTTGTGATAGATCCTCCCTGGAGCCTTCATCGATGTGACCATAGGTTATGACTAGGGGCCAATTCTGAACACGCATTTTGCATTTCGCGTTTTGGGGATTTTGTGAAGAGTCATCTCGACTCTCCATGTCCCAAACTCTGAAATGGAGCTTGTCTCTTCGATCTTTTCTCTATATATCTTTGACGATGTGACCACCGATGGTGACGAAGTGCTTATCCATAAAGAACTTTCGCAATTTCGCATTTCGGCATTCTGGCACTTCGCATGTCATGAATTCCTGTTGCGAGGCATCTCGACTCTCCAAGTCACGATCTCCGAAATTCCATGTCACAATTTCACATTTCGGCATTTCGCAATTTCAGCTATTCTTGTGATGAGATATCTTGACGCTCCATGTCGCGATCCCTGAAACTCTGAAACTCCATGTTGCGATCCCCTAAACTCCATGTCGCGATTTTGCATTTCGTCATTTCACGATTTTGGCAATTATTGTGATGAGATATCTTGATGCTCCATGTTGAGATCCCTGAAACTCTGAAACTCCATGTCGCGATCCCCGAAACTAAATTCCTGGAATGACATCACTCGATGATGTGTCGTGATCCATGTGTTTTCCATGTCTCACTCAGAATTTTGATTTCTAGGTTCCTGAAATTCCAAATCAACTTGACACTAGTCCTTATATTATTGTGCCTTGTGTCCTTTCTGACGTAGGCTGCCACATGTCCTTGCTGACATGGTCTGCCACATTCACCTCCTAGGTCTGTTTTTGGATTTCAACATTTTTCATTTTTCAACTTCGGGACTCCTGTGATGAATATTCTCGACTCTTGACTCCTCCAACTCCTAGTATTCGAAACTCCGAAATTGAGTCAGATCAACGGTCCACAATCTTGATGATTCGACGATCCAGATTTTTTCGTGATTTCGAAACTTCACGGGCCTTCGTCGTGTCTGTTTTGGGATTTTGGCATTTCACATTTCGCAACTTCAGGACTCCTGTGATGAAGAGTCTCGACTCTTGACTCTTACAACTCCTGGCATCCGAAACTCCGAAATGGAGTGGTTTCACATTTTGCGATTTACTATCGTGAGTTGCTTCCTTGACTCCTCCAACTCCCGGTATCCAAAACTTTGAAATGGAGTTTACGCTTCTGATCTTTCCATGTCATCATCATGGTTGATCTTCCTTGCTTGCCTATTTTCCATTGTTGTCTCCCAAATGTAAACCTTCCATTGCCATGCTATTATCGTTGTGCTGCTGATTGTGATATCTTCCATCAATGACAAAAATGCATACTCTACACTATCTCTTCTGATCTTATCAAGCTTGCTCTACTGCATCTTCCCAAAATACTTCTGGTGCTCTTCTGGCACATTCTTCCTGTACTTAATCCATTGTCATTGTTGTACTTTCCATCAATGACAAGAATACGTTGCCTATAAAACATGCCAACAATCCCCCCCTTTGGCATTGATGGCAACAAAGGCACCCAGACTCTTTTCTTCCCCTTTGATATCAATGTCAAAGAATACATGCTCCCCCTGAGATATTGTAGTATTTTTAGGAGGTATCAGATATTAAACCAACACAAACTCCCCCTGACAGGATGGACTCTCTTATTTGAGGCCTGTAGAATATTTGTATCTAAACTAGAGTCTTCTCCTTCTGATTCTTGGACCTGTTCATCTTCAACTTCCACTGTATCCTCTATATAATACTCAAAATTTCTCACCTCTCTTACTGGGACTCCTTCATCAACCTTTTATTGTCATAACTGGATGACTCCCCCTATCACTGTTCTCTCTCTTCTTCTGACTGCTTTCCCTCTTTGTTCCTAAAAGGTTAGCTTTCTCTGACAAGGTCTTTCCTCTTGTTATCTCTATAGGATGTCATGTATATCATTTTGTAAAACAAAATATTCTTGCTGAGGATGATGTTGTCCTACTGAAACACTATGTAATTGTAGCTCGTACTTTTCAAACAACCCTTGGATATGCCCATTGATTCTCATCAATTTCTATTACTGCAAATTCATTTTTCTTCCATGATTCTTACAACCCAAGGATTTTATGATCATATACATCACAAGAGAAAAACACTACAAACATTCTCACATCTGCTTTTCCTTTTTAAAAATGGAGGACCTGTATCAGGTTTCTTAGGATCACTGATTTCTACATTGTTGAGTCCAATACCAGATTTTTTATTTGGTGATCTTTGACTATCCAACATTTTATCCAGGGTCATGGAACTGTTCAAGAACTTGATTTGGGTGTTTGACTTCTCAACCTTCAAAACTTCCGCTTCCATCTTATGACATGATTCTTCTCCTACTTATTCGATGGGATAAATGCTAACTAAACATTCTTTTATTGTATCTTAATCTTCTTCTTTACTTGTAGGGGAGGATTCAACATCAACATTGTTGTTTGTCCTTGTGCTTCTAGCCACCACTTGTCCTGAGTTTACAGACTTTATCTTACATTCTTTGGAAAGGACCACCTCTTTACATCCTCTGTCACACATTTGACTTACATTGAGCGAATTATGTTTCATCCCATCTATAGGGATATCATCCTGAGAATCTCATTTTCCATTACTTAAACTCACCATCCCTTTATCCTTGTTTTTACCTGGTTCATCATTTTCAAGGATCACATTTCCTGTTTTGATTTTTCTTACAAGCAGAAGCCTATCCTTTTCTCTAGTCATGTGCTTGGAACATCTACTATCTATATTCCAGGGGTTCTTTTTTCTTTGAGCCGACAACACTAATCCACACCTATCACTTTCTTTCTTCTTCCAAACCTTGACATTTTTAGCAGAGGAATTCAAATCTGATTTATAGTTCTTTAAGCGACAATCAACAGCTTTATGTCCATAGTTATGATAGATGTAGAATTCTGGTTCATTGATTAAAGAGTCAAAATGATTGTTATGCTTAAATTGTGTCCTTTTCCTAGCCATCAAGTGATTTACAATCTGTGGCGGTTTTTTACTTGAGTGTCTCATTCGTTGTTGTGGCAGATATCTATACCTTGAATGTCTTGCTTGCTCATATCTAAATTTTAAAGATCAGTTTACAACTTTGTGACCAAAGTTAGAACAGAAAAAAACAATATCCATAGAAAAATCCTTGGTACCTGGAAAATGGTTGTCTTCTTCGAGAAAATCTATTTCTTCCATGCTAATGATTTTCTTGAGCAGGGAGTGTATTATTTCCTGGTTCTACAGATTTAGTTCTGGCACCTTTTTCTTTACTCCTCCTAGGCAGTTGATTATCTTCTTTTGTTTCTGCAGGTTTGTTATCGTCATTGGTTGTAGATTTGACAAACTTTATGAAGTCTTTGTTGCTTGGATGACCACTACTAGATCCCTCTTCATAACCCAAACCTGTTTTCAACTTTGGATTCCTTTGTTGATTCAAAATGGTGGCTAATCCTTCTAAGGCTTTGATACTTGACAGATTCTGATGATACAAGGCTTGAAACTTCTCCAACTCTTTCCTAGTTTTCACTACTTCTTCTTCCAAAGCTTTACAGTTTACCTTCTTTTCTGATAACTATTGTTTCAGAATGCCCTCGATTTTATTTGCCTCTTCTAATTCCACTTTTAGCAGGGCAAAGTCTTCATCAGGCTGTTTACTGTCTTTCTCGAATTGTATCAACAATTGTTTTTGCTTTCTGTTCTTAATTCTGAGTCTATCAATCTCTTCCAGTGCACTGATCAATTCTCCTTCCATATCAACCACAACTTCTTCTTCATTAGCATCACTTCCTATTCTTTTATTATCATAATCCTATTTGGCCATAAGCATGAAGTCATTTACTTTATCTTGACAGGAAGAGTCACTATCGTAGTCTTCTGAGGAGTCATCATTGTTTACACATAAAATTTTCTTTCTATCAAATATTTTGGATTTGTACTTCTCTTCACCTTTAGAGTTATGGTCCTTCTTCTTGTGTGGACACTTATTTGCAAAGTGACCTATCTTACCACAGTTAAAAAATTTGAGGGGAATCTTGCCTTGATATTTTCTTGATCCTTTCTTTAACCTTCTCACAAATTTTGCCTCAATATCATCTAAATCTGAATCAGTATCCTTGTCTGCTTTAAAAAATGCTTCTCTAGTAATGGATTTATCTTTGTTGATTCTCATTTCATATGTAGTTAACGTTCCTAAGAGTTGATCAATGGACAGAGTTTTAAGATCATTTAGTTCTTCTATTGTAGAGACTTTTGGATTAAATTTTTCAAGCAAA
>ML804290.1:34742-52640 GCA_009831015.1 Picea engelmannii | reverse complement strand
GGGAATGGAGATTAAAAGAGATTGTGCAAACAGGAAACTCTGGTTGAATCAGAGAAAATATGTTGAGACGATATTGCAGAGGTTTAATATGCATGGAAGTAAACTGGTCAAGGTTCCTATTCCTATAGGTGTAAAGTTATCTGTAGATCAGTGTAACACGATGTTTCCCCCAGTCTGTAAAAAAATAACTATATTGGCCAAGAACTATGGCAAACTCAAAGATGTGAATGTTTGATTTGACAGACCTTTGTATAAAACATCAATGAATGTAAATTATGTTATGATTATGTGTTGCATGACTGTTGGTAGGGGGACATGCTAAAAGAGACCACGATGGCTAATGAGAGGTGGTGGAAGGGACTTGGAATGGTTGCATTAACTTCCACCGAGTCAATACGGTACTGGTTTTTACTAGCTCAAAGAGTAAAGCAACTCTATGACCCTGGAATGGATTTCCTGTCAGATTGGTAGGTGGGGAGGCTCCTCAAGAGTTAATGAGGGGATGGGGGTGAACCACCCATCCGTAACAAATCCCAGACTTGACCATGGACGGGGAAATTTGTGCCACACAAAATCTTGCAGAGAAAAGGAAAGAGAGCAAGTGTGGTAAGGGGTAGAGAAGAGAGTGCGCGTGACAGGGATCACGGAAGAGAACTAAAGAAACTTTGGAAACAATGGGAGTTCTGAATAAAGGAGAAGGAGAGTAACCTTCATCCGGGATTATTTTTCTGTATCAGGAGAAGGAGAGTAACCTTCATCCTTGACTTCTGTTGAGCTTGAAGTAGGAGACTAAATCTCAAAGCATCGTGGTCTAGCTCGGGGGTGGCTAGTGGTAAATCCATTTGGAGTCACTGAGCCTACGGTTGGGTGGAAATGAGCACCCCTCTCAACAATCGCATCACACATGGTGTTTCTAATAAAATTTTTATGCCTTGTATTTTGAATTGTATATCATGAATACATGCTCCTGTTTATACGCCCATAATGATTTCTGTGTGGAATGATTGCTTGGTGTTTTAGACTAGAAATAATGGATGCATGTGTATACTTACATTCCATAGTTGTCTTCTGTACAAATGATTAAGTCTGGGGCATGGGTTTGCTCCACTGAGAATTGTCTTGTTCGCTTGATTCTCGTAATATTCTAGGAAGGCTCCTAGAGAGTACTCTTCCGTGGGAATTACCCCATAAACCTTAGAACCGTACCGAACATTTACCTAGAGACTCGACTAAGATCAGGGACAATTTCCTAAGAACGATATGAAGGTTCATGCGATCCAGGTCTAGAAACCTTATGCAAGAAAGAGTATCTCTCTAAGGTCTCGAATTCGTGGGAGTTTGAAGCTCCGAGAGGTTGAATTTTGTGATTCAAGCTCATAAAGAATAGCGAGTCCAATTATCAAAAGAGATTACCCCATCGTTTGGTCGATGAACAATCGAAATCCTTTCGAAAATACCCCAAATCTATCAATACCGATGGATCTAGAGGAGGAGCATAGGCGTTAACACCTCGACCCATTCAGCCTTCGCAAGTAGCGATGAGATCTAGGACTGTAGATCCAAGGATCTGTCGGAGCTCTATGGACCATCAGATCAAGGGAGGCTCACAGTCGTTAATCCCATACATAAATTCCCATATCGGGAATTCGGGGATCAGAGTTTCAAAAGGAAAGGAAACTCTCTGCTATGGATTTTCATGAGTCGCGAAATCCCGGTATGCGAAACCTGAAATTGTCTTAGCATGAATAGATTTCGGCGTTTCAGCACCCGGGAAACCCAAGGGCAAGACCCCTCATCTTCACCAGTTGCGAAATCCTAGTATATGAAACCCCGAATCGATTTAGCGTGAATAGGTTTCGGCATTTCGACACCCAGGAAACCCAAGGGCAAGACCCCTCATCTTTTCCCATCATGAAATACCAATATACGAAACCCCAAATCGGTTTAGCTTGAATGGGTTTCGGTGTTTCGGCACCTGAGAAACCCAAGGGCAAGACCCCTCGTCTTTTCCAGTCGTGAAATCTCGGTATACGAAACCTCGAATCGGTTTAGCGTGAATGGGTTTCGGCATTTTGACACCTAGGAAACCCAAGGGCAATACCCCTCATATTCGCCAGTTGCGAAATCTCAGTACACGAAACCCCGATGCACTATGTGGATGAGCCCTAGGTCACCAGACAGAGTATTGTGGTAGGAAGGAGGAGTCCCAAAAGAATGTGGACCGTCCATTTGTAAGGATGCGTGGTGAAGACCTAAAGCTGTCGAGGTTCTAGAGATCGGGGAAATAAGGGTGAAGACCCTGCCAAAATCTCGAAAGGTAGAATGCCATCATTTAATTCAGGCCGTTGATCAAGTTGATGATTTGGACCATAGATCCGGATGATACCGGGCTTTCGGTTTTCGGGGATTGAAGGAACAAGGGTTCCTTGCAACGGGAATCTCAAAATTCGAGTTCCGGTATAACCATTTGGTGTTAGCGTGTGTTCACTGAGGTGGTCACATGTAGTAGGAAAGAGGAGAGCTAAGGATCTTGTTAACCCCATTTCGGGTTTTGACACTTCAAGGGATAGGGAGCCGAGGAGAGCTCGCACACAGAAATCCCAAAATGTGAAAGCTAGAAGCACCTTTTTGGTAAGGCCTGTGGTCATAGCCAACGATCACATGGAGGAGGATAAGGGAAGGGATGGTCTGCGCTAGGCCCCATAGAAATACGGGGATTCTGTCCCTCGAAGAAAAGATAAAAAATGAAAGAAAAATCTAGGTTGTTGTAGTGGGTGTGTGACAAATTGGTATCAGATCATGATTACAACACTTGACCTACTTGGGCTCATGGACGAGTTGCATAGAAACTCCATTTGAAGTACTCTTAAAAGGAGTAACACTCTATCCTAACCCCCTTTATCAAAAGATGAAGTTAAGAATAAAAATTCCTATTGTGTGTATAAATTTAAAAAATATGAATTATGCGTTGATTGTGAATGAATATAATGTTGACTAACAACAAGTGTTTTTCTTGCACAACACGCAGACAATCAACCATGGGAAACTACAGACACATAGAATGGTGACGCACCACGAAGTGGGGGATGGCTCCCACAATAGAGACGAAGAGTCTGACAAAAGGAGAGCAGTAGAGACCCCTCCAGATCTAGCTGAGACTGTGAGAAACCTCATAGTTGAACTATAGCACTGCAAAGTCGACAATGAGAGGTTGAGAAAAGAGCAAGAGAAGAAAATGAAAATTAACGCAGTCTTGCTGGAGAGTTTGTCCGACATACAAAGGCAATTACAGCATGGACCTGACACGAGTCACGCGGACCAATGATAGACAAAGAGAATTCGAAGCCCACCTGGGATGCAAAAACGTGGTCTTTTAAGTGGCCACACTGGGAAGAGCACCTTGAGAAAAGTCCACCCCAAAGATAAGGGACAAGCGTCGGATGATTCCTCTGGAAAGGAAACTGGCGACTCAGAGGGATCTTCTAGTAGGAGAACTAGTTCTTATTCCCGAAGAAAATGGAAGAATCCAAATCATTCCAAAAATCATAATCTCGAATAATTCAAGAAGGCCAAACCACCCTCTTTCGACGGTGAAATAAAGAATGGAGAGGAAGCAGAGGCCTAGCTTCTTAGACTAAACAAATATTTCAGAGCCCATGACTTCTTGGAAAACTTGAAGGCCCGAGTAGCCACTTTCAACCTGAATGGGAAGGCTTCCATTTGGTGGGAAGACGTTAAGAACATACAAGGGATTCACGAAGAAGACCTATCTTGGGAACGGTTTGAGAAATACCTGTCGGAAAAGTATTTCGACGAAAAGACTAAATAATTCTATGAACTCAAGCTGGGGCAGCTCACCATAGAGGAATATGTCAGCAGATTCCTTGAGTTGCTGAGGTACGTACCCTATATAAAAGAAGAAAAGACAAAGGTGCAATGATTCATCAGTGGACTACCTAAGGACTATCAGAATAGGATTGAGTTTGACGAGCCAAAGAGCCTAGAAGACACTATTCGAAAGGCAAGATATTGTTATGAATAGCTTGGGCATCAGAAAAAACCTCATGAAGGCTGGAAGTAGAAGAATAGTTCGGGACTCCAGAAAAAGGGGTTTAAATCCCCAAGATTTAAAAAATATAAAAAGGACTTAAGGATGAGATTCCCAACCCAAAGTGTACATCAGCAAAATTTCCCCTCCCATAATGGAAATAAACCTTTTGGATCTACCCCAAGAAAGATTGATAACCCGAAGAAAGAACCCTTGAAATGTTGGGTTTGTGAGGAAGAACATCTACTGAGGGACTAACCGCATTGAAAACAAAACAGTCAGAGAATTTACAACGTTCAAGAATCTACCACCGTCAATGACGTGGCCAGGAGCGTGCTGCAAATTTATGCAGCCTTGGATAATAAACAAGATGACCACCAAGCTTCAGTGGTGGAGATGGAAGGTATTATTACCAACCATATAGTGTCTATTCTAATTGACCCTGGTTCAAATTTGAGTTATATAGCCTCTAAGGCTGTTGATAAGTGTAAATTACAGCCACATAAACATGCCAAGCCATGGTTGGTACAGTTAGCCACCGACACTAAAAGAAAGGTAACAAAGGTCATACCATCTTGCCAATTCACTATGGGTGAATTCCCCACCCAAGAAACCCTTAACATACTACCCCTATGATCGTATGACCTGTTGATTGGTATGGACTGGCTAGCCACATACAAAGCCAGACTAGAGTATTACCATAAAACCTTAGAATGTGTAAGTGAAGAAGGAAGAAGGATAACCCTTCAAGGGATCCAAAAACCTATCTTAGTGAGACGAATATCATCCATTCAAATGAGAAAGTATTGCAGAAAGGGATGTCCACTATATGCAATACAGGTGTTGGAATCAGTAAAAGATGACAAACCAAACCTCGAAGACCACCCCACATTAAGAGAATATAGAGATGTATTTTCTGAAGAGGTAATGGGTCTACCTTTGAGAAGGGACATTGAATTCTCAATAGAACTTGCACCAAGAGCGGTGCCAGTGTCTAGGACACCCTACAGGATGAGCACACCCGAGCTAGTTGAGCTTAAACTACAACTAAAAGAAATGATGGACAAAGGCTATATCCGACCCAGCATGTCCCCATGGGGAGCACCAGTTATGTTTGTGAAGAAGAAAGATGGTACCCTCCGACTGTGCATAGATTATAGACAACTCAATAAGGTAACCATAAAGAACAAGTACCCCTTACCCAAGATCGATGACCTGCTCGATCAATTGGGAGGCGCTTCCATCTTCTCAAAGATTGACTTGAGATATGGATACCATCAAGTCCGAATCAAGGGTTAAGACATCCACAAAACTGCCTTCAGGATGAGATATGGTCACTATGAGTTTGTGGTAGTACCATTTGGATTGACCAATACCCCTGCCATTTTTATGTGCCTGATGAACAATGTGCTCAACAAATTCCTAGACAAATTTGTACTAGTTTTTATTGACGATATATTAATTTAATCCAAGAATAGAGAGGAACATGAGGAACATCATAGACTTTTGCTTCAAGTGCTAAGAGAACATCAGCTCTATGCCAAATTTAGCAAGTGCGACCTTTTCTAGAAGCAAATAGATTACTTGGGCCATGTCATATCTGAAGAGGGAGTAGCAGTAGACCCTGACAAGATAAGGTCTATCATGGAATGGCCTACCACAAAGGACGTTTTAGATATCAGATCCTTTATGGGCTTAGCAGGATACTATAGGAGGTTTATAAAAGGATTCTCCAAGTTTGGTTGTCCAATCACTGTCCTCCAGAAGAAGGGATTTAAATTCCTTTGGACCCCAAAATGCGAAGAAAGGTTTCAGTCCCTAAAACATCTACTGACCCACGCACCTATGTTGAAGATCATCGATCCCGAAGCTAACTTCCTAGTGTGCACAGATGCCTGCAAGGAAGGGCTCAGAGGAGTCCTTATTCAAGAAGGAAGTGTATTCTACTATGAATCCTAAAAATTGAATGAGCATGAAGCCAACTATGTGACCCATGATCTAGAGCTAGCTGTCATAGTGCACACGTTAAAAATGTGGAGGCATTACCTCCTGGGAAGGAATTTTGTACTTATGACAGACCATTGTGGATTGTGATATATGTTTGACCAACCAAAGCTCAATGCCAGACAAGCTAGGTGGATGGCCCTCCTTAGCGAATTTGATTTTGAAATCAAACATGTTAAAGGAAAGGAAAATAATGTGGTCGATGCCCTTAGCAGAATTATCAAAACAATTCACCTGGCAATGGTGAGCACCTGGGAGATGAATGTCAAAAAAAGAGTCAGGAATGCACAAGAAACAGACACATTGTTTCAGACCGTGACCTCGTACCTGGGGCAGGAACCCACAAGGATAAAGTATGAAGGCTACTAGATGATAGATGGAGGTCTGCTAACTTACAAAAACAGATTATATATTCCAGATTGTGACGACTTGAAGAGGTTCATAATGGATGAACTACATAAAAGACCATATACTGGTCACCTGGGATATCAGAAGATGATCACGGCCACTAGGAAACAATTCTATTGGCCTGGGTTAAAGAAAGACATAGATAACTATTTAGCTAAGTGCCTAGAATGCCAACAGGTTAAAGCAGAACACCGACACCCAGCAGGATTATTACAACCTCTACCAATCTCAGAATGGAAATGGGAAACCATTTCCATGGATTTCATCATTGGATTACCAACCTCGACTAGGATGAATGACGCCATCATGGTGGTGGTGGATAAATTGAGAAAGTCCACCCATTTTATCCCTGTCAAATCGACTTGCAAGTCAATAGATATCACCATCATATTCATGAACGAGATAGTCAAACTACATGGTATGCCTAAAAAGATCGTGTCCGATAGAGACATGAAATTTACTTCCAACTTATGGGAATCCTTGATGGCTGGTCTAGAGACCAAATTATTGTTTAGCACAACCTATCATATTCAAACCGATGGATAGACGAAAAGAGTGAATGAAATATTAGAACACATGCTGAGGATGCATGTGATGCATCAACCTAAAAAGTGGGAATATCACCTTCCACTGGTGGAATTTGCCTACAATAACGGCTACCAAGAATCCCTGAAGATGATTCTTTTCGAAGTCCTTTATGGTTTACCGTGCAACACTCCAGTCAGTTGGAGTAACCCAGTAAACAGAGTTACTATTGAACCCAACATGTTGAAAGAAATGGAACAACAAGTGATTCAGATAAAACAAAATCTAAAGGTCGCTCAGAACAGACAGAAAATGTACGCCGACCGAAAGAGAACTCCAAGAGAATTCAATATGGGAGACCACGTATATCTCAAAGTTAAGCCCAGGAAGAGTTCCCTAAGGATGGTAGCTTGTGAAAAGTTGGCACCTTGGTATTGCAGACCCTTTGAAGTTCTATATAGAGTGGGACCTATAGCCTATAGGCTAGCACTTCCTCCCACAGTAAAATCACATAATGTTTTCCATGTTTCATTATTGAAGAAATATGTCCACGATTCTAATCATATAATTGGTTAGTCTGTGATCTAGGTGGAACCAGAGGGAGAATTCCTTCCAGAACCTCAATGCATACTAGACAGAAAGGAAACCTCACTCAGGAATTGAACCATTGCACAGGTCAAGGTGCAGTGGAAACATTTTGGCCCAGATGAGGTTACATGGGAAATGAAAGATGCCATGAAACATGCATATCCGATTTTGTTTACTTATGTACATACACATCATATTGATAGAGAGGACATTGAGGACGATGTTCCTTTAACGGGGAAGAAATTGTAACACCCTATTTCCCCCGGTCTATAAAAAAATAACTATATTGGCCAAGAACTATGGAAAACTCAAAGATGTGAATGTTTGATTTGACGAAACTTTGTATAAAAGGTCGATGAATGTAAATTATATTATGATTATGTGTTGAATGAATGCTGGGAGGGGGATGTGCTAAAAGAGACCACGATGGCTAATGAGAGGTGGTGGAAGGGACCTAGAATTATTGCGTTAACTTCCATCAAGCAAGTACCATATTGGTTTTTACTTGCTCAAAGACCAAAGCAACTCTCTGACCCTGGAATGGATTTCCCGTTAGATTGGTAGGTGGGGAGGATCCTCAAGAGTTAATGAGGGGATGGGCCTGAACCACCCATCCGTAAAAACTCCTAGACCTGACCACGGATGGGGAAATTCACGCCACACGCAATCTTGCAGAGAAAAGGCAAGAGAGGAAGTGTGGTAAGGGGTAGAGAAGAGAGCGCGCACGACAGGGATCACAGAAGAGAACTAGAGAAACTGTGGAAACACAGGGAGTTATGAATATAGGAGAAGGAGAGTAACCTTCATTCGGGATTATTTTTCTGTATCAGGAGAAGGAGAGTAACCTTCGTCCTTGACTTCCGTTGAGCTGGAGGTAGGAGACTAAATCTCAAAGCATCGTGGTCTAGCTCGAGGGTGGCTAGTGGTAAATCCGTTTGGAGTCACTGAGCCTATGGTTGGGTGGAAACGAGCACCCCTCTCAGCAGTCCCATCACACCTGGTGTTTCTAATAAGTATTTTATGCCTTGTATTTTGAATTGTATATCATGAATACATGCTCATGTTTATACGCCCATAATGATTTATGTGTGGAATGATTGCCTGGTGTTTTAGACTCGAAATAATGGATGCATGTGTATACTTACATGCCATAGTTGGCTTTTGTACAAATGATTAAGTTTGGGGCATGGGTTTGCTCCACCGAGAATCATCTTGTTTTCTTGATTCTCATAATATTCTAGGAAGGCTCCTCGAGAGTACTCTTCCATGGGAATTACCCCATAAACCTTGGAACCGTACCGAACCTTTACCCAGAGACTCGACTAAGATCAGGGACAATTGCCCAAGAACCATCTGAAGGTTCATGCGATCCGAGGCTGGAAACCTTATGCAAGAAAGAGTAGCTCTCTAAGGTCTCAGAGTCATGGGAGTTTGAAGCTCCGAGAGGGTGAATTTCATGATTCAAGCTCAGAAAGAATAGCGAGTCCAATTATCGAAAGAGATTACCCCATCATTATGTTGACGAATGGTCAAAATCCTTTCAGAAATACCCCAGATCTGTTAAGACTGATGGATCTAGAGGAGGAGTGCAGGCGTTAACACCTCAACCCTTTCAGCCTTCACAAGTAGCGATGGGATCCAAGATCATAGATCCAAGGATCTGTCGGAGCTCTATGGACCGTCAGATCAAGGGAGGCTCACAGTCGTTAATCCCATACATAAATTCTCATATTGGGAATTTGGGGATCAAACTTTCGAAAGGTAAGGAAACTCTCTACTGTGGATTTTCACAAGTCGCGAAATGTCGGTATACGAAACCCCAAATCGGTTTAGCATGAATAGGCTTCGGTGTTTCGGCACCCAGGAAACCCAAGGGCAAGACCCCTCGTCTTCTCCAGTTGTGAAATATCGGTATACGAAACCCCAAATCGGTTTAGCGTGAATAGGTTTCGACGTTTCGACACCTGGAAAATCCAAGGGTAAGACCCCTTGTCTTCGCCAGTCTCGAAATCTTGGTATACGAAACCCCGAATCGGTTTAGCGTGAATGGGTTTCGACGTTTAGACACCCGAGAAACCCAAGGGCAAGACCCCTCGTCTTCACCAGTTGCAAAATCCCGGTATACAAAACCCCGAATCTATTTAGTGTGAATGGGTTTCGGCGTTTCGACACGCAGGAAACCCAAGGATAAGACCCCTCGTCTTTGCCAGTCGTGAAATCCCAGTACACAAAACCGTGATGCACTCTGTGGATGACCCCTAGGTCACCAGAAAGGGTCTTGTGGTAGGAAGGAGGAGTCCCGAAAGAATCTGGACCATCCATTTGTAGGGACGTGTGGAAAAGACCTAAAGTCGTCGGGGTTCTGGAGATCGGGGAAATAAGGGTGAAGACCCCGCTAAAATCCCGAAAGGTAGAATGCCAAGATTTAATCCGGGCCGTTGATCAAGTCGATGATCTGGACCATAGATCTGGATTATACCGAGCTTTCAGGTTTCGGGGATTGAAGGAACAAGGGTTCCTTGCAACAGGAATCTTGAAAGTCGAGTTCCGGTAGTGCCATTTGGTGTTAGCGTGTGTTCACTGAGGTGGTTGCATGGAGTAGGAAAGAGGGGAGCCAAGGAGCTCGTTAACCCCATTTTGAGTTTCAACACTTCAAGGGACAAGGAGCCGGGGAGAGCTCGCACACAGAAATCTTGAAATGAGAAAGCTGGAAGCGCCTTTTTGGTAAGGCCTGTGGTCATAGCCAACAATCACATGGAGGAGGATAAGGGAAGGGATGGTCTGCGCTAGGCCCCATAGAAATTCGGGGATTCTGTCCCTTGAAGAAAAGATGAAAAATAAAAGAAAAATCTAGGTTGTTGTAGTGGGTGTGTGACAATCAGTGTCCCAAGACATAGGAAGAAGAAGAGGATATGTCCCATGTTCTGTATGCTAGTGCATTTGGTAGTTTGATGTATGCAATTGTTTGTACTAGACCGGACATTGCACATGCAGTGGGAGTTTTGAGCAGGTATATGTCAAAATTAGGGAAGGAGCATTGGACAACAATAAAGAGGGTCTTCAGGTATCTTCATGGCACTACCAGTTATGGATTGTGCTACTAAGGAAGACCAGGACTGGACAGAGTGTTGGGCATACATGGTTTTGTTGATGCAAACTGGGCTGGAGATATGGATCACAGAAGATCTACAAGTGGGTATGTGTTTAACCTATTTGGAGGAGCAATCAGTTGGATGAGAAAAAGGCAGGTTGTAGTGGCACTCTCAACTACAGAAGTTGAATACATGATAGCCACTCATGCAAGCAAGGAAGCAATATGTTTACAAAGATTGTGTTCAGGTATTGGGTTGGTAGAACAAGCAATGAGATTAGATTGTGGCAGTCAGAGTGCAATCTTCCTGGCAAAGAACCTAGCTTATCATTCGAAGACAAAGGATATTCATGTTCACCAGGGATGATTTTAAGGATGGAAATTTATTTTAAAATGTAGAAACCTTGGCGAATCTTACAAATCCTTCATATGCCAACTATAAATGTTTGGCAATATTTTTGTAAAAATATTCAAATTTCTAAGGATTTTATATAGTTTTTATAAATTTTTGGCGATTTTTAAGATAAAATAATTTTATCCTATAGAATTTTGGGTGAATCATTTTTAAAATAACAAATCTCGTTTTTGAAAAAAGCATGGAAAATTAGCCCATGAGCGAAATTTAGCCCCTAAAATCATCCATGATGTTCAGTATCACTTTGTGAGAGACATGGTTGAGGAAAAGAAGGTGTTGCTAGAAAAGGTTGACACTTTGAAGAATGTTGCAGATTCATTGACAAAGTCTATGAACACAAAAACGTTATCTTGGTGTAGAGTAACAATGGCCATTGTTGCCCTGGATTGTTGACTATATAATCCCCTGGACCCCCGGATGCAAAGAAAACAACAAGTGGTAGAATGTTGGGTATGTGTTATATTCTTTGCATGTGTGTGTGTGGGCGCGTCAGATATAACAACGACGTCTGACGATCCCTCGTACTAGTGCTCTGTTTGTGTTGTGTGCACCGGGCGCTTTCCTAGGGGGGTCTTGGGGGGGCAGGTATGCCCCCCCTGGTTACGCGCAACATTCGATAACAGGTGGTAGCCCGGGGCAGCACCCCAAAAATTTTTTTTGGACGGTTTTTGCTATTTTTAGCGGTTTTGTAAATTAATCCTGGATTAAGAGATTAGGGTTTTGGTATCTACGGAATACCTAAAAACATTGTATATATATTGTATAGTGAATGGTGAAATTCAATATAATGAATATAAGAAAGGTTTTCCCGGTTGAGGGTTTCTGGTATAAATCTTTGTGTACTATGTGAATGAGCCATTGATTAAATTATGTTTTGCTTAAGAATCTATATGCATTGCTTTACTTCACAGGTTTAAAACTTACACAGTCAACACATTTAGCATATCCATTGATGGCATACTAAATGAGAAAGTGTTGGTGATCCTGGAATGCTCACAGAGGTCCAGGAGGATGCATAATGCTCATAGGGATCCAGGAAGGGTAAAAATTGTTCAAAATTCAACCATCTCAAAGGTTTGCAAAAATATAATCATTACAAAGAGTACATCGTCAACTTTCCAATGGTGCAAATTTTGCCTCAAACAAAGTCTGTATGCAAAAGTTATGACTCATCAAAATTTAGATCAAACAGGACAGAAGTCCGCCCTAAAAAAACACGTGGCAGGCTCCCAGCTCTAAATGATGAAAAGTAGCAAATATAGTGTGATTACAATTAAACATTTGGCACATAAATAAACCAACCAAATCTTAACATGCGGTGATCGTTCATTAGCTTATATCAGATCAGTTATTATTATGATATATATATATATATATATATATATATATATATATATATATAACCTACTTCCCATTTCAAAATCCACGGAGTAATATGAATAGCATGACCATATAACCATTATCATCGAAATTTGTGCGGAGGTCATAACATATAGTTGGAACGTTCCAAAGTTCACGTGGGAGTTTAAAAGGAGAGGTTTGAAACTATATATTGTATATATATATAACAAATGATAAAAAGACCCATGGTTTTATAGCACTCAATATAACCAAAGTTCGAGTGGGTTATATATATATATAACAACTTAACCAATGTGCCCATAAATTTGGTAATGATAACCAATTAATTAATTAATTATATAAATATATATATATACTTAACCAATGTGCCCATAAATTTGGGAATGATAACCAATTAAATTAAAGGTTTTGTTATGGAGATTTTAACCAAACATGCCCTTTTGGACTATAAAAAGGGATCAATTCTCAATGTAAAGGCATGAAATTTCGTGGGATTGTATGAGATTTTTGGAGCTTGAATTTTAGAGCTTGAATTTTAGAGTTGAGAAGGAAGTTGGAGGTAAACTTCTTTTGTAATTTTTATATACTTAAAGCTTTGTTTTATAGTGTTTTTGAAGTCAAGTTTGTAGTTTTTTTAGAGTTATAGGGTATTTATAGTCATCGGAATTGGTTTTTCGAAACATAGTCGATGGTTACAATTTTATCACTCATTTGTAAGTCAAAATTCTACAAATTTAGGATTTCTGAGTTGCAAGGGATCTTTTGGGAATTTTGTAAAGAAATATATAGTGTTTATAGTCATTGGATTCACTTTTCTGAGACAGTGCCAAATTTAACATTTGTAATTGAGTTTTAGTAACATGCAAGAAGGTCATCGTGAAACACAATTATTGCTTTCATGTTATTTTGTATATGCTCATCTATGAATGATTATGCAACTTATGTTCATCAATTAATTTTTTTGGTTAAGTAATATAAGACATTTCCATGGTATAAGCATTGTCGATCAAATAATCTTGGAATAAGAAAGTGGTGTCATACTCAATATTATTTGAGGATCAAGCGATATTAGAGACACTCAGTTCAGATCCAGTGGTGTATGATTTCTAATCCATTTTCGGATCAGTTGGTTATTCAATTCAATGACATGGACACACTAGAAGGCTAGGTGGAACCAACAATCAATAGATAAGGAATGCTAATAGACATGGCAATGGTGGATTGGACTACACTAGTTGTTTTTTTTTACATGTTAGGGAGAAATATTTCACTAGTAACGATTGCAAAAGTGGGAGTTACGACAACTCCCGACCTAGATACTTTTGGAGTGCCTTCCATTGTGGCCTAGTGAAGAGGGATACTGTCAGTGAAGTCTAACTTGGGAGGTGGAAATTGGATGAAAATTTGAGCTTAAGGCCTAGTTAGGGGAGGGTTGAAAGGTGAGGCAAATTCTTCATCCTCAAGATCAGTTACTGTTACAACCTTTAGCTTAGAAACATTTATTTATGCATGTTTTGTAATCAAAGTCTCAACCGAACTAGTTGGTACAAAAGTGTTGGATTGATCAATTCAACCCCTTAAAGGAGGCAGATGAGGATTCACATAAATTTATTTAGGAGGAATACCTTGAACTCTCCACGATCAACAAGGAAGTTGTTCATCCACTTTGAGTCATCAGCGTTGGGTGACCACATACACAACTTCCTAAGCAATTCTACGATCACTAAGAACACCACTAGAAAAATCCTAAATGGAAACAATAGACACAAACAACCTCGCTAATATCTTGACTCAGGTGGATTAGGTCATGATATCACAATAATCACGAGGTGCAGTAAGGACCTTCCAAACAAAGGCACAAGTTGATTGTGTCACGTGGACCGATAAACGAAGGAGTCAGAAGCATTTATCTCGACCTCCATTGAATAGCCTTATCTAATGCAAGTACCCATGCTCCTTGGGCCACCCTTCAGCAGTACTGAAAAGTATGATATGAAATTTTCCCTAGGTACCACAGGAAAACCCCCACAGTCACCTCTAAGATCCTTAGGAAAATCAACTAAGGTCACCAAGTTATAGTCAAGATCTAGGGGTACATTCAATAGTCGAGATCAAATATATGGGTAGGGTAAAAACACCCTGAAGCCTTGAAAGTTCCTTCTCTCATTTAGGTAAAGGCACTGACGAAAACCACATTATATGATCTCTCCACTATGCTTATTTAAGCTTCAGAGGGGTTATCTCCTCATCTCTCCTTCACGCGTCCTCTTGTTTAACTCTTGTGTTAGAGAATCTTCCCAACTATACTTATACGATGGTTGGATTTGAACTCTCCCTAACTTAGACTCATATGTTTGTTTTATGGCCTTAATTAAATTAACTCTCCAACCTAAACCACAGACCTAGCCTACAACTAGTCAATTTACCCTATAAAATGAAAATATCTAGTTAATTTTAGTTAGCACTCATTTTATGGGTATGTTATTTAATCAAATGGATACAGATGAAAATAGATGGTGTTTTGACAAACACAACAGAGAAACACTTAAGAACACAAATTCATGATGTAGTTTCTTCAGTGAAAAATGAGTGTAACAATGCTTCAAATCAAATGAAAAAAAACTCTTTCTTTTATACTTTTTCAAATATGAAAACAATGCACTTTTGATTGTATGCAATATATTAAACCACTTTTCAATGCAAATCTAATATTCTTTTTGAAAGGCAATGTAGAACAGAGTGTGAAAGAAAATTGCAAACTAAATTTATTTTCTTTTATTAAGGCTACTGAAATGAAATCTTTTCTTTTTAATAATAAGAGTAGATTCAAGAATAAAATATGCCTATACTAAACTTTTATTTTCAAAATGGAAAAACAAAAGACAATGGAGGAAGTAAAAAAACATACACTCTTATACTTTAATTTTAAATCAAACAAGAAAACAAGAAGGTACAGAGGGAGAAAGACTATAAAGAATATGAATAAGCACCTAATGAGTCACTATACTAATAGGAAACAGAGTGTAGAATCACCCCACTAATATTTCTCAAACCCTAAACCATAAAAAGAAACAAAAACAACTTTCAACAAACACAAAAGTTGACCAAAAACTTTAAGTTTTTCTTTCAATATTGAAAGAAAAGAAACAAATTTGTGGAACCAAAGAGAAGTTCTATAGACTCACAAAATACCCACAAATATCTTAGAGCACAACCACAAAGACTTCCAACAACATGGGAAGAGAAAAAACCCTTCTTCGGAACATGTACCTGATTGTGTAGTAAAACAATTGCATATGTACGCAACTTCTATAAAGGAAACCCACATATACCCTTAAAAAACCCCTCAAAAAGAGAGAAAAGTAACTAGAAGGCTCAGGTAAGATTGTACAAACTTAGAAAGTGATGGAAACATGCATAAACATAGAAAAAAGTTCCAACAGAAATGCAAAAAGGCAAGAACCCTTAACGACCCAGAAAGGGAGAATCTCTAGTATGGTCTCCAATTTTGTTATGATAAATTACTCCCTGTGGTATTTGGGTTAGAACCACAGCATATCAAAATCCAAAGAAACTTATCTCATACTCTAATCACACAATCAATTGGGAATAACTACCTACAATAACTAACTTTCAGAAAAAGGGAAGAATAATGCACCTAAAATCCTATGTTTGAAGTAGATCCCACTTTATGTCTTTCGTTATGGAATTCCTTCACAACAACCCTCTAAAATTCCTACATATGAAGAAGTATGCAACTAAGAGAAATTAGTTATCCACTAACTAACTTAATGCAATGAATTTAGATTCAATGTTAGATTCAAAATAACATACATATAATATCATCATAATCATAAATTAACACAAGAATCAGACGAGAATGAGATTTATTTCATTAATGAAAAAAAATGTGTTGGTTACAACCTATAACCGTTGCAACACCATCTCAAAACTAGGCTCCAATTTATTCCACCGAAGGCTGGAAATGTATAGGAGTGCCTCCAATACTTTGCACTCTAGCAAGCCCAAGGAAGACAAAGGTGTTATTCCCGACAAGATAAGGCGAAAGAAAATTTTGGAAGCAAGGGTTTCCAAGCATAGGGACAATTTTAGACACAAGGGAAACATGGCACTTGTAGGATAATCTTTAAAAGGCCAACATAATGGTGCATCTCTTAGCCATTATTTTTCCTCGACCCAAAGGCTCTATTTTACACTCCATTTTGATGGTTGGAGTCGTTATGTATGGGATTTAGGAATTTAGGGAATGGAAAATCCTGTAAACTTTTCCTGAAATATCGAGATTATATTTTTTGAGACAAAATTATCATGGACGTGTTTTTCCAATAGGGAAACTGCATACATACTTGAGTTGCTTTAAGGAAACTCAAGTACACTTTGATAAATTGGGGTTTTAAATAATTTTTTAAGGAGGAAAAAGGGGATTTAAGTCCTTCAAGAAGGGAAAGGGATGTAACATGGGACAATGATTCATCATATGCATATATACTGGCAAATGACACTATAACACATAATATTTAGTAAATCATCAATCTGTGTGGTATCAATGACTGTAAAAGAAAAAATAATTATATTATCTCTTGGTCCATTTTTTCTTATGAATATATATAACATTACAGAGATATTACGAGCAATACATTATTTATTCAATTGATAAATCTTTAACAAAAAGGTCCAATTACAAAGCACATTCAACGATTACAAAATATTGTTCTTAGGGTAAACAACATTCCTCATGATAATTAGTTATATCTCTTTATGGGTGTGTATCTTCAAACATTCAACATGAGGTGCGTCTCTTCAAACCTAAATCCCCAGAGCAAGCTTTCAATATGGAAAGGAAAGTGGAAACAAAATATGGCTACCTGAAGGGTGGCCATAGAGAACTATAGAGAGCATTATGCTACCTCTCCTAAGCCAACAAGGTTTACACCTCATCAAATGGGTGAAATAAGAGCAAAGGGACTATGTTTCAATTGTTATACAAAGTATAGTAAGGGGCATAAATGCATTGAGAAGAAAGTATTCTACATAGACAATGAAGAGAAAGAATATCAAGAATTGGAACCATCACAAGATCTAGAGCTAGAAGAGACTACTTCAACGATATATTTTCATGCATTGGTTGGAATTAGTGATCCAAAACCCCTCAATATAGAAGGATATATCAAAAAGGAAAAGGTAATAATGTTTTTTTAATCTAGTATTACCCATAAATTCATCAACTACAAATTAGCAAAATATCTCAATTGCTTTTTATATCCAAGACCATAGTTTCAAGTAATGATTGCAGATGGAGGTACCATAAATTGTTCTAGGAAGTTCCATAGTATTAAGATCAATATGGGGGAGTATTTGTTGGATAGTCCGATGACTTCCATCTAAATGGGTGGTGTTGATGTTGTATTAAGGGTACAATAGTTACAATCATTGGGA
>ML804289.1:200826-244940 GCA_009831015.1 Picea engelmannii | reverse complement strand
TATTTCAATAATAAATTTAATGGAGAAATTAGAAGTGGACCCAACCCTAAAATAAGGAAAGTGGGCCAAGTGACCTAGAAGATGTTTTCAAGGAAGCTACTTGGAGAGTATAAATAAGAGGCAAGGCTCTCTCATTTGAATTAAAATTGATCATATTGAATATATATATGTGTCTGAGGTAACCAAGGATATTTAAACTAGAATTCTGAGTGGAGGTGAAGAAAATAAGGCCGAAATGCAAGGAAGGATAAATTCTTTTGATGGTGCTTTCTAAGGTATGTTATTTACAGGTTATCTCACCATTTTCGCTATAACGTTTTTTATATAATGATTCAGATTATGAAATTTCTATGCAAGTGATAAAAAATATCCAAGTATCCATGGTAAAAAATTCATCTTGTGGGTTGTTGTATTTTGGGAGTTACACTCTGTGGAAAATAGGGTTTGTGGCCAATCCTGAAACTAGTCAAAATCAGGTGTTTCGGGTAAAAACGTCATAACTTCTTCATAACAGATACAAATTAAGTGAGATAAAATGTGTTGGTTAGGGGATAGTCTTTAGTATCTTTTTTAATATTTTCCAATCAATTTATCAAATATGTTTTGCGGGGCATGCTCTACAAGGTCGCTCTCTAGAATAAGCCATAATTCAACAATGTATGCCATTTTTTCTATAAGTCATTTTCCGAGAGGTTACCAGTAGTGACACTTCGAGGAATTGCATAAAACAAATTGAATAACATTGTGTATAATTTTCATATTTTTATACATTACAGGTTCAAAGTTATGATTACTTCAATTTAGGGTTGTTGACTAATCCAAAACTAGGCATGTGAGACTAAATAAAAGTTTGAAGAAAATGTTAGTCTCTTGTTTTTAAAGTTAAGGAAGGTTTGCAGGAATGTGATCATATACACTAGGTCTATTATAGAGCTACAAATAATATTTGGATGATGAAATTGATGAGTGCTTTTGGTTGTGGTACATGTTGAGTACATGGTTGAGACAAGTAGTTGATGAGTTGGCGCACATACATGAGGTGTATAGTTGATGATGTTGGTACATATTGATGAGTCATAGTTGATGAGTAGTTGAAACATGATTGGTACATACTTGGTACATGATTGGATGCACTTTTTTATGGTACAGGTTGATTACAGATTGGTGCATGGTTTATGCACTTGTTTATGGTACATATTGATTACAGGTTGAGGTACAGCTTGATGCATGGTTTAGATTTATTGGTACAGGTTTACAATGGTATATCTCACAGTGATAGTGTGACAGTGTTTCCATAATTATACTTCTACTTCAGGGTGGTAGGACGAGGCAAGAACAAGTGGTTGTAGCCACCTTCCGATTGTAGCCGGGGAACATTGGGGGTTGTAGCTTGCTTCTGGTTGTAGCCAAAGAATTGGGGAGTTGGATCTTCCCTCAGGTTGTATCCTAAGAAACTAGGGGGTTGGAGCCTCCTTCCAGTTGCAGCTGGAAAACAAAGGAAGTTCATGCTTCCAATGAATGTAATTCTTCAAGACATATAAGAAAAATCATTCCGTGGTTTTCTCCCGATTTGGGTTTCCACGTAAAACACTAGTGTACTGTGTATGTGTGTGATTGTTTATTTCTTACTACTCATTATTGGATAATAATTCTACATTGATATAACATTTGAAGAAAAAATATTGTAGTTACGCTATTACTGATTCACCCCTCCTCTCAGTAATCCAACATGGACAAGTATTTTCAAAGAAGAATATGGAATTCCAGGTTGCTTAATGGCTTTTGTCCTATGAGTAAAATGGTTTTATTTTCATATAATATCTTCATATTCTTTGAATAATTGATTATGCATTGATTTAAATAGCTTTAGTCCTTTTTATCAATACATGGTTAATTGTTATCATTTATGTATTAATTTTTTCAATCTTTAAGAGTCTATTATCTTAAAAATCTTTCCAAGACTACAATATGGGCATGTGATTTTGAGAGAGAATATGGGAAAGCAATTCATCTTTGGCTTTATACCTATGTGATTCTTATTCCATTTTTTTCTTTCACTACTGTTGCATTATGAGAATGTTATTATGGTTGATTTTAGCTTTAGCTTGTCATCATATGGTGTTTTCATTCTGTTAAATGTTATATGCTGTCCATAATTTCTTCTTCCATTTTTTTTATGTGTGATCAATCGATCATTTGATTATTGTGGAATTTATTTCTAATGTTAAATGATGAGTAATATCAATACTCAGAATTGAGTTTTCTTTCATTCTTAAATATTGATTATCTTAAGATCACATGATTTTTAATTAGTTTTCTTCCTGTTGTTATTAATTTAATTCAATATCAAATACTTCTTTGAATGTATTCTGGAACTGCTAGTATTGTTCTATTATAGGTTTCCCTTAACAATAGTACATGCATGAGCTCATACAACACAAAAAGATAATATCAGTTTCGTTGATCAGCCACATATTATTCTGTGTGTTAAGTTGTTTATGAATGAAACAATGATTACATTAATTAGCTTTGACTGTTTTTGTGTCACTGTTTCAATCGTATTCATTTAGTATTTATTCATTTAATATCTTTAGAAAAAATAAAAGCCAAAAATAAGTGTTGTTCATATTTGATTCAAAAACTTTATCAAACAATCATTTTCGCAAGATTTCATGCAAACCTTGTAAATTGTATATAAATTGTTCATAATCATTTGTATATTCACATTCTTAGATAAATATTTGTAATTATTGTGTCGATTGTTAGAATATTTTCTTTAGTTAGTTTATATCATTTTTCTATCTTTAGGACCCTAGTTGGCTAACGGATCCATTAAACCCGTCAAAATAGGTTACACCAAATGGCTTGTGTTATTTAGACAACCCTGGATCGGATCTATTCTTCCAATTGACGGATGATCATTTTCGCCCGTCAACAAATGGCGCTAGAAGGAGGGCCGAGTAAATTTAATGATTAAATGTTTCACCCCTTAGCCTTTCAAAATTCCAGATTTATAAATCCTTCTTTTTTTCATCTTCAAATGCACTAAAAGGCAGTCCAGATGGACAAGTTGGCCTTATAGGAGTCTTTGTTTTGAATTTAATTAATTTCCCATGGCTCCCCAAATCACTATGTTGGAACATGCTTTCCACTTCTCATTACCTAATATTCCCAACGAGACAGTCTCTCGCTTTTCCAAACTCACCTTTGATGGTGGGAGGGATGTATCTGCAAAAGACCATATTAACAAGTTTTGGTGTAAATGCATCAAGCATGATATTCCTGATTTAAAGGTTTTATGCAGATTGTTTACTTTTACTTTTAGGGGTCAGATTAAACATTGGTTTAGTCTTTTCCCGCATATCACATTATTGATTGGTTTCAATTTGTAGATGAATTTTTAGATGATTTTGAAAACTATGATTACAATCAATTATGTGAATAATTTCAGAATGTAATAATCAATGAAAATTCATCTCCAGAAGGATTTTCAATAAGAATCCATCATGTTCTCTGTAAATTTAATCTTGATGAAATGTCATTTGTACTAAATCTCTTCTATGATGCTTGCATTCCTTTCATCGAGTCATATTCAATCACAAATGATGAATCAGTTACAAATCCTATCACTCAATTGTGAGAAGAATTTTGTTTACAGGATGAGAGGAATCCATCCGAAAATTTTCAACAAGTAAGGGAGGTAGAATCTATTGAAAATGTTCTTAGTGACAATCAAACTAGTTTTTTCCCTGAATCATTGCATATTTAGTCATCGACCATTGTGAAAGAAGATTTTATATTGGGTGAATATGAATGACCATATTCTTCTAACTCTTTCTCTAATCAGTACTTAAATTCAATTATTCAAGAAAACCTAGGTGATGAAAATGATCTTAAGTATTCTAACATTCCTATGAAACTGATTAGAGATGTAAATCTGCAATTTGAAAAAGAAAACTTAAACCTTCATCCACAAATCATACCTTATCCATAGGAAAGATTATATGTTTGTCATGAAAGTTTTGAATTATCTATCATACAAGAGACAAATTCAGATGATCATATTATGTTGAAGAATTTATCACCAATAAAGAGTGAAAGTTTTAAGGAAAGTGAAGAAGAATGTCTTGAGAATACCATTGTTAAATATCATAGCTCAAGAGATTTTTTTCATGTGTTCATTTCTTATTCCTTTTACTCTTTATATCCCTATCTCTTCTTAGATTCTAGTGGACTTGATACTTTACCCATAGTATCTTACTCTTTGCTATCACAATCAAATCTTTTCGATATGCCAAAATTTGGGAAATTAATTCCAAACATAACATTTATGACATTGGATTTGATGCTCTTTCACTTTTGTCACTCGAGTGGAAAAATGACATGTTGCAAGATGATTTTACATGATTTTTTTTTGAAAAATACAATGCACTCATCCTTATGGAGATCGAATATTCTACATTGCATATTTGTTCTTTGATTAGTTCAAATTTAAAGTTTATGCTTCACATTTTGAAACGATCAATCTCATCAAAGGAATCGTTCAAACCAATAATCTAATTGATGTCATGAATCCTCTTATGATGTGTTCCCCATTGATATATCCATTTCATCAAAGTCATAGTTTTCATCCTAATTTTTATGATAGGATCTTAGAATGGCTTGAAGATTCGTATCTAAAAAATCTTCATAATAAAGATAAAGTTGTGCTTTCTTTGTTTCTACCTAAATATCTAGGAAAAAAACATTACATGATTTGTTTAGATCCTCCATGTGAAGAAATTGATGAACACTTGGAGAATTTTCAGGAGGATGGGGAATTTCGGCATTGGCTGATGGTTATGTCAGGTCCCCATAATCTTGACAAGTTTTTCAAACTTACTTACACTCTTACATGCCATTATGACTCATATCACGACCAGATTGCAGAATGGTTGGAGGATTCATACATCAAGAAGTTTCAAAAGAATGGTAAGATCGTTCTTGTTTTGTTTTTAAAAGAATATATAAGGGGTAAGCATGACATATTTCTTTTGTATTTGCAAATACTACATTCTTTTATTCTGATTTTTGACTTTCTATGCCTTGCAGGATTGAAGATGCTCTTGTGGTTGCATTGGAAGTACAATTTTACTTAGCGTTTTGATTTATTTAGTAATTTAGAGTAGGTTTAGGAGTAGGTTTCCTTTAGTTTTCTTTATCTATATTTCTTTATTTAATAATGCATTTATGAAAACAAGTGGGTACACCAAGAGAACCATAATATGAATGTTGTCAGGGAAGTCCACTTTAAATCTTTTTCTCTCTGCTTTTCGTTGAATATTTCTTTTAAAAAACGCAGTATCATCATGAAAATTTTAAATGGAAAGTAAAGAGATAAGTAAATTTGAACTATCAATTCAACCCTAACCCAAGGTGCCACGAGTAGGACTGCACTCATCTTAATAAGGATTTTTCTATTTTCTTTTAGTCTCTTTTATTTTTAATAATAATGCTTGGTCAAAGTAGCATCTCATGCATCACTATCTTAAGAAAAGAACTTGTTCGCACATGATATTGTATATGATTTAGTTCTTCCTTTATTTTACAGTGAGATGCTAGTGGATCCAAATGCTCAAGTTTATCTTTGGCCAAAATCGTTTCCTGAAATTTTTTCTTTTGTTGTCTTGATTTTGTGTACTTCTGATTTTGAATTAAATTAATAAAATTTGATTTGGTTTGTTGTGTGTTTTTTTTGGTTTTCTTTAATTGCTTTGAATGAGTTTTCTTCTTGTTTGTCTTTTTGAATCAATATTTTTCTGATCAAGGAGCGATTGTCAAAGGAAGCATTCATCTTAAGACTTGTGTTTTTCAAGCAATTTGAAATAATTCAAAAGGTCCTAATATTAAGATATAACTCAGACAATTGATTTTTAAGTCAATTGTCACTTTCATTTTGTCCTGAAATTGTCTTTGTTAGAGTATTACACTAGAGATGTTCTTTAAATATTTTAGAATTACGATGATCTTTAAACTTTTTATGCCGTTCATATTCTTAAGGAATCACTTTTAAGTGCTTCCCCATTCTCTAGATGATTTCTTAAAGGAAATTTAAAATTTTTAAACCATGATAAAACTTCCAGTTTTGAAAGAAAATAAATAAACTATTCACCTGTATTGCAATTAACCTCCAGTATCACCCCGCTCTCTTTTTCATCAAGAAATATATAATTGTATTATTATTTAAAAGTGGCATAAGAGGGTTGAAAACACTTATGTGTGGGAAGTGTGTGTAAACCTGTCGGGGTACTGAACAGGCTCGCTAGAAGTGAGTAAATGCACACATGATACCAAGACAACTTTTTCGGGGTACTGAATAGGTCTATTGGCAACAAAGAAATGTCGGGTCGAGAGGTAGCAGGTATATGTTTTAAAATTAACTTTTATGGAAGTATACATCATGTGGATACAACTATTGGATGGGATTAAAGCATTTGAGTGGGTTAAATGACATCCTTGTCGAGGCTATGGACGTCTGCTGGCAGTAGTGGCTCTGTCAACGGTATTAAAGTTATTTTATAATCTTCATGACTCTTTCATTAAGACATTATTTCAGGTTATAATCCTCTGCAAATAAAATTCTATTGTCTAGTTATAACATTGAGCTTATCCTAATACTATATGGTCTCAGAGTGAATTTATTTCAAGGAGCTTAAATCCTTTTTCAAGTCTTATTATTTTCTTCCCGAGATGAAATATTACTAGATTAGAGATAACTAATTCACCCAGTAAGTTGCCATTTGTTGGGCCCCAACAACTCCCCCTAAATTTTTACAAAATTTAAAGGGCCCCCATTAGAATCTTGATAATTATGATGAGCTACAGAATCAACATTTTCAAATAGTTCCATACTTTGGCTTTCTTTGAGACAAACTTAAGACATTCACTATAGTATGAGACATTCATTACAAGAGTATATGTCAAAAGTTAGAAACGAGCATAAAAATCTCAATTTAAACAAAAACGTTAATTTTTTTCAACTGTTTACTTTCGTTTAAATTATGATTATGCGTCACTCAGGAAAATGAGTTGTGAACTATTAAGAAACCTTCCCATTTGAGGAATTGAAGAAACAAAATAATGGGAGGATGAAGCGAGACGGGTTGTCAATGTGGCTAGGGCCTAAACCCTAGCCGCCTCCGCTATGGTTTTACGATTGGAGGGGCGCGGATCTTCGTCTGTAGCAGCCGATCAGGGTTCCCTTTGATTTATTTTCATACAGGTCCACGGATCGGCATTTTCAGAGCGTCCCTCCTGCATTTTCCTAAGTTTTACATGCGTTTTGGAGCAGTGATCTTGGCTAGCCTCTGCGACTTGCTCTATCTTCTTGATTGCTGGTGGTCGTCGCCCTGCTACGATGGCCCCAGATCCGATTGCTGACATGGTAGAAGATCCTTTGGAAGCATTCAAAGCATTAGTCCACTCGGTAGGACCTAAATCAAAGCCTTCTCTCTCGTCTAAGTTTGTTAAGAAGATGGAGGAGATCCCTTCTCTGGAGCTATCTCCAGAGGAGCCTTGCAATCTTTCCCTCTATCTAGCAGAAAAGGCCCTCATCGGAAAGATTACGGGGTTATGGCCCAGCCCCAAATAAGTGGAGGCATGGATGGATGATCGTTGGAAGTCGCTGATACAGGGAAACGTTACTCTGTGCGCAGTAGGCAGGGTTTTTTTTGTCTTCAGTTTCTCGAGGACAGAGGACCGCGATCTAGTTTTTAGATCTGGACCCTATTTCATGGGGTCGAGAGGGCTGTTCTTAGCCCCCTGGACTCTTGAATTCAATCCTGGAGCCGAGATCACCGCAGCCCCTATTTGGGTTAGGCTGCCTCATCTTCCCTTGCATCTCTGGGGGAAAAGATCTCTGGAGGACATTGGAAATAAGATTGGGTGTTTCCTGGACAGTGTGGAGGTGAAAGGGGATCAGTTTACCTACGCTCGTATTTGCGTTGAGGTTAACCTCAAGAAATGCCTTCCAGAAGCCATTAAGCTCTCCCTGGGGGAATGGTGCCATATCTAAGAGCTGGACTACGAGCAGATTCCATTTAAGTGCCTCCGGTGCCATGCTTACGGTCATTTTGCAAAAGGCTTCCCCAAAGCCTCTGAGGAGCTGGGACCAGTCAAAGAAG
The DNA here is from genome assembly GCA_009831015.1 of Picea engelmannii. Taxonomy (NCBI): domain Eukaryota; kingdom Viridiplantae; phylum Streptophyta; class Pinopsida; order Pinales; family Pinaceae; genus Picea; species Picea engelmannii. Next base: position 236,778 of record ML804289.1, on the reverse strand, counting down.
ATGATTTTAAGCCAGTATCTAATCGACAAAGGCATCCAAGGTGAAAGGTTCCACTACCCCAGGCTCCGAAGGCCACTCATTCAGCAGAGGCAACTCTAGAAAATAAAAATAGCTTTGATGCGCTGAAGGAAGATGAAGCCCTAGATCCAGAAGCAACAACAGTTAAGGAAGATCCTCCAGCAGACGGAAGACTTCTGGATTCCACCCCCCCAGATTTAGTAGCAGCGAGAGAAATTTGGGCTTCAGTTCTGGAACCCTCTGACCCTGCAAGTTTGGTTGTTTCAGTCCCCTCTAGTGGCTCTGGGGAAACTTCTAAACCTGAAGACAATTCAGTTTCGTCTCCACCCCTTACCTGAGGGTGAAGAACCAACAAAGCGCGCAGAGAAAAGGAGGCGGCCTCCAACATTTCCTTAGGTTCTTAGAAAAGGTTGGATCCCTACCTTAAGGGGAAAATTTCATCCCCCTCGGTTTAATGCTTTGCTTCTGTATTTTACTGTGCTCATAGTTTGTGAGAATTTACTCATGTATGCATTTTTTGTCATTTTCTCGAATTAGCTCAAGAAGCAGATGGGATTGGTCTCCCAAGACATTCACAAGAAGGTTGGCAGAACTGTTAGAGGTCACCATCCTTCTTCAGAATTGTAACTTTCTGATTCTGGTTTGCTAGAATGTCGCTTAATGCAACATAACCGTTCTTGTCAAAAAAAAAATTATGATTATGCGTTCTTTCTTTTGCTCATTAGCAAGTTTGACTTCTTTGAATGATGGGTTCAATACTTCATCAAATAATATCTTGGTTGATTTCACATTTTCATAAAATCATTTGGTGATATTAATTAATTAAATTATTTTTTCATTTTTCATCTCATTTCAAAATAATAATAATAATAATAAATAAATAAAGAATTTTCTATCATTTGTTTGATTTTGTAAAATACCAAAATAAATATTTTTTTCTTCTCCATCAAATTGAAGCTTCTAGAATTTTAAGATCATATTTGAAAGGAAATTATAAACAGTGTTTGTTTAGAATTTATAATTAGTTTAAATTCATTTTTTATTTTATTGTTCTAGATTTTGTTTTATTCACAATTTTTAGGTTATTATTTTTTAGGTTATTAATTTAGGTTTCTTTTTGTTTCACAGGTTTCTATTATCAAATATTTGATACAAATTTGATCATGGATTGATTTTATTATCCAAATACGTTCAAGATGATTGATCCAAAAATAATATTGGATTGCTACAAATAATTTTATAAGCAACAACAGATAAAATTTCGAAAGGCGTCAAGATCACAGACAGGTGAATTTGCAGGATTGATTGCAGCCAAACCGTGAGGAATTTGAAGAAACGGTTGAAAACCCAGAACCCAAATGGACCCATTTACCTTCCTCGTTGAAAGTTTCCCAAAACAATGCACTATTTGAGAGATATTGATGTCTCTTTACAAGGAAAAGTTTAGGTGGCGAAAATTAATAGTGATGTCCAGATTGTTCATTCATTGTATAAATATATGAGAAAGATCAGAGCCATAGGGATCCAAGAATTGGAGAGGAGGATTTTTATCCTTTCTCTTTTGTATATTATTTCTTTTGTAAACTTTTTTTATTTTTAAATGAAGTAATGGATGGTTGAAATCTTTGGGAGAATGGACGAGTATTTTCAAAGAAGAATATGGAATTCCAGGTTGTTTAATGGCTTTTGTCCTATGAGTAAAATGGTTTTATTTTCATATAATATCTTCATATTCTTTGAATAATTGATTATGCATTGATTTAAATAGCTTTAGTCATTTTTATCAATACATGGTTAATTGTTATCATTTATGTATTAATTTTTTGAATCTTTAAGAGTCTATTATCTTAAAAATTCTTCCAGGACTATAATATGGGCATGTAATTTTGAGAAAGAATATGGGAAAGAAATTCATCTTTGGCTTTATACCCATGTGATGCTTATTCCATTTCGTTCTTTCATTATTGTTGCACTATGAGAATGTTATTATGGTTGATTTTAGCTTTATCTTGTCATCATATGGTGTTTTCATACTGTTAAATGTTATATGATGTCCATAATTTCTTCTTCCATTTTTTTTATGTGTGATCAATCGATCATTTGATTTTTGTGGAATTTATTTCTAATGTTAAATGATGGATAATATCAATACTTAGAATTGAGTTTTCTTTCGTTCTTAAACATTGATTATCTTAAGATCACATGATTTTTAATTAGTTGTCTTCCTATTGTTATTAATTTACTCCAATATCAAATACTTCTTTGAATGTATTTTGAAAGTGCTAGTATTGTTCCGTTATAGGTTTCCCTTAACAACAATATATGCATGAACTCATACAACACAAAAAGATAATACCAATTTCGTTGACCAGCTACATATTATTCTGTGTGTTAAGTTGTTTATGAATGAAACAATGATTACATTAATTAGCTTTTACTGTTTTTGTGTCACTGTTTCAATCGTATTCATTTAGTATTTATTCGTTTAATATATTTTAAAAAAAATCCAAAACGAAGTGTTGTTCATATTTGATTCATAAACTTTATCAAACAATCATTTTTGCAATATTTCATGCAAACCTTGTAAATTGTATATAAATTGTTCATAATAATTTTTATATTCACATTCTTAGATAAATATTTGTAATTATTGTGTCGATTGTTAGAATATTTTTTTTAGTTAGTTTATTTCATTTTTCTATCTTTAGGACCCTAGTTGGCTAATGAAGCCATTAAAATCGTCAGAATAGGTTACAACAAAGAGATTGGGTTATTTAGACAACCGCGGACCAAATCTATTCTTCCAATTGATGGACGGTCATTTTCGCCCATCAACACCATGTAAACATTGTTTTGTTCTGCTTTGTGATTGTCTTGATGTGTTTATAAATTCTCTTTCTAAGTGATTTGATAAAGATAGATAAATTTGTTTATGCTTTGTGCTAATGATGTTTAAGAATGTTATATCTGATCTATATGAAGGTGCTTAGTGCTTGATATGCTAGATATAACCTGCCTGTTTATGATAAAGTGCTTAAATACATCATATCTGAGTGAATGATGCAATGCTCTTTTCTATCAGTGTAGTATTTATTGGTTGAATATTGATGAACTATTGATGCTAAGTGCTTTGTTAAGTATTATAATCACGTATTTGTGTCCCAACTAAGGTTGCAGACACTTGAGTCTTGCAACCACCCCTGCTTCTACCTCGGGTGAGACTTAAACTTATTCGTAGGTGTTGATGAAATAGCTGGCAATTAGGGTTTTGTTGGTGCACTGTTGTAGCGTTGAACCCTGGGTCTGCCCTTGTGCCAACAATAACGATGCCCCTGGAAATAGATGGGTGGCATGTGGTAAAATCTATCCCCCACTTGTTGAAAGGACTGATAACAATGATGGGAAACATGGGATCAAGATGTGCCCTCATCTTCTGAGAGAAGATTTGACATGGGTGGAACTTATTGACTGAATCAATGCAATCCTTGATTAATGTAGGCCAAAAGTAACTGGCTCATAGAATCTTTTGGGTTGTTTCCAACCCAAACAAATGACCACCACATTCTCCAGTGTGGAAGTTGTTAATAATGAGTTCCACTTCTTCGTGTATAAGGCATCGGTGAAGAATACAATATACACCTCGATGATACAAAGTCTCATCGACTATGAGATAGTTTCATGCCTGATGGTGAATTCATCGATGCTCGTCATGAGAAGCAGAAGCAGAGCAGTACAAATTCTAGAGATAGACTAGTATATATCCATACCAAGGGTTCGAAGATGTGATAAAAAAAAATATCGCCTTTAATAGAATATTCGTCGGGCGTAACATCACCTGATTCGACTAGAAGTTCTAAAATAAGTTCCGCAAAGACAAACAACTTTTTGGATTTCGCGGAAACAAAATCCTAGTCAAATTATTGGAGGATAACAATCCATCTACTGATATTTCTTCCAATGACTCGTCATGTCAACACGTATTGAAACTGATTCACAAAGGAAATGACGGTGGTCTTGAGAAGTAGAATATAATGATGAAATCTCTAGACAACATGCATTGCTGCCAACACAAGCTTCTCCACATGTGAGTATTTGAGTTCTGGTAATAAATCACATGCTAACCTCGAATCAGGTAATAAATCACATGCTCTTCGAGCATATCATCCTCTTGAACCAAGAACATACTAATGGTCAACTCTGCAGCGACCAAGTACAATAAGAAATATTTACTATAATGGGGAGGATGGAGCAGAGGGGAAGACATAAGGGTGCTTTTCAACGCTTTGAAAGAGCGTTGAGCAGCTTCATCCCAACATAAAGGGGCTCCCTTTTTCAGTAAACACATGAACCCTTCAGTGATCTCGGGATAGTTTACAATAAAACTTCAAAGAAAGTTCGCTTTCCCCTGTAATATTTGAAGCCAAGGGACTATGCACAGGGGAGGCAACTAAACTATCACCTCAACCTTAAGAGGATTTAACCTAAAATATGACCCGACGTCAGGTAGAAACTACACTTGTTAGGATTCAAGTGAATCTGATAGTAGCGACATCGTTCAAACATTAGCCAGAGGTGTGTGGGTTGATCAGATCTCTTGCGAGAGAGTGACTCTAGATCATCAAGATAAGCCTGGAATATATGTCTAAGATCATGGAAAGGAAAAGACATGGCATGCTGAAAAGTGGCGCCAACATTATTCAGGACAAAAAGGATCTTACGATAAGAAAATGTTCCCCACAGACAGATAAAAGATGTTTTATGCTAGTCTTCGGGTTTGATCTGAATCAGGTTATATCTTGAAAAACCATCCATGAATAAAAATACCTCACAACATGAACATTCATAGACAATCTAATCAATGAATGGGGTGGGGAAATTATCCTTTGGACATGCCTTATTCAAGTCACATAAGTCCATGCACACACGAATCATAGCCTATGTTTTGTTAACCAGAATAGGATTTGACACCCATTGCGTCAATTGTATGGGGTAGATGAAACTGGCTTTACGTAATTTCTCTACTTCAACCTTAATAACTACTGATTTCCAAGGATTCATTGGATGGAGCTTCTGTCGAACCAGCTTGGCATTAGGATAAGTCATTATCTCATGTTCGACAATTCTTGGATCGATGCCTAGAATTTCTTTGTAAGACCAGGAAAAAACATTGTAGAATTATTTAAATAAGTCTGTATAGATTTGAATCACCTTGGGGGAGCAGTCCTCTCTCATGAAAAAATTCTCCATGATGCTAGGGGTTCTGGAGATGTCAATAGGTATCATCTCAGCGATAGTTTCCATATTACCTTTGGCATAAATTGTGTGTGTATCCAGAGGATTAACAGGACAAGACCTATCTCCAGTCATAGTCAACACAAATTCACCTACCTCTATTCTTCTTAACTCCAGGAGAAAATAAGATTTGTGATGGAGATCATCCCAACATCTGTCTAGACTAGTCAATTCCTCTATAAACACCTCATCAGAGGGCAAGACCAAGTCTAAAGAATCTATAGTGGCGAGGGAACCTTGAGCCCAAATAGGCTTGAGAATTGGATCTAATTCCTATGCAGGAGTCGGATCGGGGTCGACCTAAGCTTGCTAGACAATATTCTATGCAAAGTCTACCATGGAAAAGGGCATGGCCATGCCAAGAATCCCTATCCCTTCCATCAAGGTTGATGGGGAAGGAAGAGTTCATGAATCATTAAAGTAAGTTGTTCGGAATAACAACACTTGAAAAATTTCATCCTTAAGTTGGTCGGAGGATGCCGATATGAACTTCACATCGCTAGAAAGAGGCAGGTAATCAAAAGTACCCATCAAAGGTGGGCACAAACCAACCCCCATGTTGACAACACTAGGCTAAGGGTTATAAATCATCAGGACCATGGATTTCCCCAATGAAGGGTCAGGCCTGGAGAAGGACAACTAGTCAATGGTTATGATTCGACCCTCGTGTGGAAACAACAAGACCCAAAAAATGGTGGCAACCACTGCATGCATTGCATAAGTCCAACTCCTTCCTAACAGAAGGTTGTATTCGAGAGGCACATCGACCACTTCAAATTCGACACACATGGTCTTCCCTCCTAACTACATGAGGAAAGAAGTGATGATTCCATGTGGTATAAAAGAACAATCATTGAAAGAAGTAAGAAGAGTAGGTGACAGAGAAAAAATAGGTTGGCCAATGGCCTTCCAACATGCCAACAAAATCACACAAGTTGAGGTGCCCTCATCAACCACCGTGTGGAAAATATTACGGGTAAAATGTTTCGTGGTGTAAGCCACTACTGTCTGAAATGCAATGTGGTATGGGGGATGAGGTTTCAATTCGGTCGTATCGAGAAAAATCATTCCCATATTACATGTCTCTGCACATCCCAAGGAATATAACAAAGCCTTTATCTGCGAAGGGCAGCTTTAGAGGACTTCCAAAGAAGACATCATGCAAGAAGTTTATGAAAATCCTCCACCAAAAAGTAGTTTTGGGCGTCCCTTGCATTTGGATTATGAGAATTTTTCTTGAACGCCCCTTTTGGGATGCGTGTCATTATTTCTCCTATCATCTTCTCAATTTGGAGAGGAATATATGGGTTTACGACTTCTTTAACCTTTTCAACATATTTAAAAATTATGTAATCATGTGATCTGGTTGCTATGTAAGAATCATCTTTAATCATATAAACGTTCAAAATTGAGGGATTACTAGAAGATGTGGGGGTCCCCTAACTACCCCCATTTGTGATCGAAGAGGCTTGAGTTATATTTTTCCCATGTTGAAATGGGTTCGTTAACACAACAACCTGTTGTTGCGCCAATAACTTCTATGCCTCCGCAAGTCAAGGGCATAGGTGAGTTGGGTGGTCCTTCGTGAAAAGATTACATAGATACTTTGACTTTCTCTTCTCTGTGTTTCCCCCTCCAGCATTTTTGTTGGGTTTCTTATCCCCTTTACCCTTCTTGTTTCATTGTTTTTTCTTTCCGTCAGGCTCCTGGTTGGCCTTTAGGTTCGTTGACTGCACACTGTGTACATCCAACATTTGGGTAGGGGGAGAAACCGAACCAAAGGTCTGGCTGGCCATTGTCTGCTATATTGACAATTGTTGAAATTGATTTGATAGTTGATCAGTGGAATTTCCTTGTGCTGAACCAACTATACCATCAACATGTGGTCCATACTTTTGTATGGCCTTGTCAAGGATGGACCATGGTGAATATGGAAAAATCTCATAGAGTAAGCCAGACTGAGAGTATATCAGTTCAAGTTTTTTTTCTCTCATTATCACCTCCTCCTATGAAAACACTCTCGAAGTTGCAACGCCCTTGGATAACTGAGGTACCAAAGACTTCAATAACCACTCCAACAATAAACATGGTGGGACCTGTACCTTGATTAAGCTCTTCTGACATCTCCATTCTTAGATGTGATCCAAGATATGCTTGGCCTTAGTCTGTGAAAAGTTGGCCATGAATAAGATGTTGGCATCATATCTCATCGGTAGTTGGAAATGGTTTAGGAAAACCATCACCAAATCGCTAAAGTAAGAGTATCTTGAGCGGTCGAGCTCGATGTACCATTTCGCGACACCCCCAATAAGAGTGCATTGAAATAGGCACAACTATATGGATTAATCTCGCAGTGAGTTTAACGAGAACCATAGGTGGAAATTTGTCACGTGATCACCTGGGTCTTCGCTAGGCTTGCATTCAAATTTCAGAATATCTGAGGGAAACTTAGTCAGCATTGGGGGCCAATGCGGATCATGAAAAATTGGTTCATTAATAAATATTGACAAGTTTGGCAAGTGTAACTTTGCCAGAAATGGTATTTAGGGTTGGGTACTATGTACAGGAAAAAGGGAGCTTGGAATTTGGCTAGCACTAGGTTGCTAGGAAAAGTTGGGTTTCTAGCCAGGGTTCTGGTAGACACCATGGCCTTGACCAGCATATGAAAACTACATTTTATGGGTCGCCATCAACTGATTCCCATAATTGGATGTCGAGGTTTGGGCAGGAATTTCTCCTTGCATTGTATTCCAAAGATTCTCGAAGGGGTTTCCCCCTACCGATCCAATGGGCATAGGTATTGAACCTTTCCCAGGGTTCCATTAACCATGGAAGGGGTTTCCCCTAGTCGACATCCCTGGCAATGGAACTGATCCTTTCCAAGGATTCCAAAGTCCTTGTGAGGAGAAAACTCTTATACTTTCCCCCTATATAATAATAGTACCCTGCATAGGATTTTGTTGTCCAAAACCAAGGTTTCCCCTGGCTGGGATGGCAAATGCCAAAAAGGAGTTATCACCAAACATGATGAAAAAAGAGAATGACATGAATCCCATTGACATGGTGTAAGGATAAGGTCCTAGACTTCCTATTCCAAACAAGTTGTAGTTCATGTTCGACCTGACGGGTTGCTGGAAAGAACCACCGAGCGAGGGGGACAGAGGAGGTATATGACCTCCACCATAAGGGATAGCATTATAAGAGGTTGAGGTGCCCCCCATGGACCCTTGCAAGGGATCATTCAAGCTCCTTTCCTCCAGACCCTTGGTCTGTAGAGTGGAGTAGGTAAGTACGGAGTTCGTATCAAAGCTGGGAATCCCATATGAAAATCAAGGGCTTGTCGCACTTTGTGTGAACAGAGAAGTGGTCACTTCCAATGACAGGATCATACCACTGCCTAAAGTAGAGGTGGTTGAGACCATTGTGGTTCGGACTAATGAAGGTGGGTTAGGAGGTGGAAAACCCCCCATGGTGGTAGTCGTTGACGGAATATGATGAATCCCTGATGAAGTAGCAACGTTTGCTTCCAAAATTGGCACCGACAAGTCAGTGATTAGAGGATTGGCTAGCTTGAGAGCTTCAGATCCAAATTCAGAAATAGTAGTTTCCTTCGGATTTGAGTAATCTCCTCTTGGAACTAGCTCAGACACAGTCTCCTGTGGCCCAGTCGCTTCAAATGACCCTTGTTGGTCAAGTCTTTGTCGTAACGGTGTCGGGGGTGGCTCCAATGTAACTGGCAGTAGAACCTGAAGCCTTCGCGACCAACGAAGCTCTTGATATTACACCTTGTGAAAATATCAATGAGACAGTAAGGCTTTAACTAACATTTAAAACCAAGCACACACTAGAAAAGTTCCTACAAGATAAAGCAAGCAATCCACTATCTAGTTGGAAGAACAGTTACGCCAACCAACACTAGAGAAAATTACCAGTGCAATTGCAAATTGAACACAGAAGAACCCTCTGGGTATACTATGAAAAGCGTGGCCCGACATCTTCCCTAGGTACTATGGTATACCCCAAAATTCACCTATGTAAGTCTCTAGAATAAAGGCAACTAAGTTTCCAACTCGTAAACAATCACCAGGAGGGTACAGTCGATAGCCTGGTGGACCGCAATAAGTAGTATAACAAATCTGAAACCTACCAAGGGTATCGAAAGCAAGTGGTTCAGAAGACAACTGAGGATCTCGAATGGATTTGAGGTTCATGAAGCTCCATAGGAAAATGAAAGCAATGGTATCCCACGAAAGATCCTCAATATGTGTTCCCCACTACGTTTGGTCCGACTTTGGAGTGGTTATATTTGCTACCTTTCCTTACACAATCTCGTATTTATCCCCTATGTTAGAGGGGGGTCCTAGATAAATTTTATGTCATTGGAATTTTACACTCCCTAGATCTCACTCCAATGTTTGTTTATAAGCCTTGAAGAGTTTCCTCTCCAACCTAATTCAAGGCTCTACCGTAAATTGGTTGATTGACCCTACAAACATAAAATTCTAATTAATTTTAAATTAGCGTTGATTTTAAATGGTTTGTTTTAACTTAAATGATATGGCAGTGAAACTAGTGATGTGTGTTGGCATCATAAGTCACTCTTGGATTGCAGCAGGAGTAAGCCTGAGGCCCATCATTTTATGTCACTATTTGTTGAGAGAGGGTGATGAATGGAAGTAAACTCATAACAATATCGTTCTAACTCAGAAACTAGGCTAGGCATGCACAAGTAGATGAGGTCTTGGTTCAACTTCAAACAGTAAGTTGTAATAAGGGTGAGTAGGAGGAAGACTTCTGTGAGGAAATGTGAAGGGATACTATAGGCATCGAGCTTCCAACAGCCTGTAGAAGAAAACTTTGAACACAATAACTTCTTATATTCAAAAGCAGAAACACTAAAAGAACACAACATCTTTATAATAAATCCTTTATCATAACACAGTCACGACGATTCATGTGAATCAATCAATCATGAACCCTTTCAATATGAGATCAAAACAAGATGAAAAAGAGAGTTGCCTTACATTAAACAAGGAAATTTCATATACAGGTACATATCCAGAAAAACCAGTGCTTCATTAAAACATTATATTCGGGAGCTTTTCTCTACCATCCATGCTTACAAAATATCAAAAACTGAGTATATATACTCAGAACAATTCACCTCCTTGTCCCTAGGAGGGTAGCTAAGCTACCTCATTTATGGCTTTACGTGCACATGATCTTCCTTCATACTGTACATGAAACTTCTTGTGTGACACTGCCTCATATGACATGACTTATGTAGGAAAACTATCCATTGGAGTACCATGAACTGACTGCTTCTGACCCTTCCCATGCCTTCCATTTATGGATTGAGCTGAGGTCTCAACCACCTACTCAATATTCATTAATTGCTTCTTCCATGGAGGGTGGCCGAGACTGAATACATAGAGAGTGACCACATGTTAGTTTTCCAAAGCTTGGATGCCAGCCTTCATTTCTTCAGGCTTCATTCTCAACGTAACCATAGGGCCATGCAACTGTCTTCGAGGCTTTTACATTTTGTGTTTTGGGTTTTGGTGATTCCCGATGCAGTGGAGGAGCAACCCCTTGTCTTTCAAAGTCCCGGTAGCCGGAATTCCGAAACAACTCCTAGGGGGATTTTACATTTCGCGTTTCAGGTTTCGACGATTCTCGATGTAGTGGAGGAGCGACCCCTTGTCTTTCAAAGTCCTGGTAGCCGAAATAGCGACCGAGTCTAATAAGGATCCATGTGTCCCAACTGGATCAGATGACTATGATAATTTTGTGACTTTGGCCATAAGAGATGAGCCCATGCACTAAACCGTGTGCAACTTCGCGACTCAATCTTACCCGATGACCATCGATCTGCTCCATCTATGGATCCTCGTCGTTGAAAAAAAAATGCCTGCTCACTTGACTTTAAGCCTTAAATGGACTTCTTCTGTGTGCTGCGCTTAGCGCTCATGACTGCATCCTTTGAACAAAATGCATTTGATGGGTTTTAAAACCCATTTCATGAATTTACACTAAGGGCTCAAAATTAGAGAGAAACACCCCCTTGCAAGAATTTGGCGCTAACATTAGGCTCCATGGGGGATAGAGTCATCTCTGCGATGCTCTAAGAATTCCTTCTGTAGTTCTAGTTGCCTTCTGTTGGGATATGGAGTCATTTATTAAGCCGAAAATAAACAAAAAAACAATATTTACAAAAAAAGAGGAGCCATCTAAGGCTCAAACAAAACATTTCTTCAGGAAATGCCCATTTATTGGGCCGTTAAAAACTTCTTCACCCTCCAAATCCTACAACCTATATGTGTTATTTAAGAATACTTTAGATTTTTCGAAGGGCCCGATCTAGAGGGCATCAAACTTGTTGTATTTTCCCCTATCCTACCTGGGTGCATCCCACTTAAGCACCAAATATCCCACCTCAAATTCTTCCTGCCTGACCTTCCTGTCAAAGGCCTTCTTGATCTTCTGTTGATAACTATGAGCTATGTCCATTACCTACTCCCCGACCTGTTTCACTTCCACCACTTGATGAATTCTTCTGACCATATGGTCTGGCTCTTCTTCATGATATTGAAAGAATTTCACTACAGGTAAAGTGATTTGAGTGGGAAACAAAACCTCCGTCCCATAAACAAGTTGAAAAGGTGAGGTTCCCAGGGACTTCTTTGTTGTCACTCGATCGACCCATAGAGAGAATTTGAGCTTTGAATATGAGGCCCTCTTATTATCTTCCAATAATCTTTTTTATGAGTTTGATTAGACTTTTATTGGAAGATTCTGCCAGTCCATTTCCTTGAGGATAATAGGGAGTGGAGTGAATTAGTGAAATCTTGAACTGCTCACAGTACTTAACCAGATGATCAGACTTGAAAGAAGCATCATTATTAGTGACAATCCTACTAGGACAACCAAATCTGGCTATGATATCCTCCAGGAAGATGATAATTACTTTGTGTGATGCACTCCTAGTGGGGGCAACTTCTATCCACTTGGTGAAATAGTCTGTTGCAGTCAGGATCCATTTGTGCTAACCACTTGAAGGAGGATGAATTTCTCCAATGAAGTCCAACCCCCACTGTTGAAAGGGTGCTTAAGCTACTACAGGCTTTAGTTGCAAAGATTTGAGTTGTTGATTTCCTAAGAACCTTTGGCATTTTATGCGATCTCTGACTTCATTCCAGACATCAGTGAATAAGGTGGGCCAATAGTACCCAGCCTTGAGAATTTTGTGAGCTGTGGTCTTCCAGAAATGATGCCCTCCACAAAGGCCACTTTGGAAATCAAACATAATTTTTTGGGCTTCTTGTGGGTTCAGACACCAAATAAACACCCCTAGAGGGTCTCTCTAGTACAAGGCTTGGTTAATAAGGCAATATTTGACTGCCTTGAGCTTTAAATCTCTTGCCTTGATTTTTCCCATTCCATCAGGAGGCTTCAACTCTTACAGAAAGTACAAAATGTCTCTTTACCAGGTGCATTCTGCTAGTGATAAACCATCCTGAGAGCTTTTGTTGGACGACTTAGCTTGTTGATTTCCTAAGAAAGAATTGATAAAGCTAACCCCCAAGGCCTTGCAATTGGATTCAACCAACAGCTTGGCTAAACCCTATCCTTTAACCAACTTGGTGGGCTTTATCTCTAGGTCAAACTCAAGGATCTTGGAAATCCATTTACCTCTTCTCCCATCTATGTCAGGCTATATAAGGATGTCTTTCACAGAGGCTGAAGGAGCATATGAAGTCACTCTTGAGTGCAAGACATAGACTCTGAAATCTTTGAGAGCTTTCACCAAGGCATAGGCCTGCTTCTCCATGATCTTATACCTAATTTATGCATCTCTTAATGCCTTACTGAAGAAGGAAATGGATTTCTCTCGCTCCTCCTCATTTTTTTGCAATAAGACCGTTACTACTGTATCAAAAGAAGCAAAAGAAAAAACTAGGAAATCCTTAAATAATCAGGACTGATCATCACAGGTGCCTCAGCCAATTCATTTTTTATTTGGACAAAAGATTCCCTGGGTTCAACAGTCCATTTTACTTCATTTCCCTTTCTGAGCATGGCTATGATGTGTTTCACCAACTCAACAGAATTTGAGACGAACCTTCTCAGAAAGTTAATCTTCCCTAAAAAAGCCTGAACTTCCTTTCTAGACCTGGGAAGTGACAGGGTCTAAATTGCCTCTACCCTACTGGGATCAATTCTCACTCCCTCTACTGATACTATATGGCCTAATAGCTTCCCCTCCTTCATAGAAAACAAAGATTTCTTGGGATTTAAGAAAAGGCCAAACCTTTGGCATTTCAAGAAAACTTTCCTCAAGTGACAGTGGTGCTCTTTATCAGACCTGGAGAAGATTATGATGTCATCCAGATAGATCACCAAAAACTAATCTTTCTCCCCAATGAAGGCTATGTCCATGGCTCACTGAAATGTTGCTCCTGCATTCATTAATCCAAAAGGCATTTTGGCATACATGAATGTGCCCCAAGGAGTGGTGAAGGTTGTTTTTTCTCTATCCTCAGGCATGACTGATATCTGATTATAGCCAGAAAAACCATCAATCATGGATATCCTAGATGCACTATTTACCCTTTGTAATATGTGTTCCATGTTGGGCAAGGGATATTTGTCTTTATTTGAGCTCCTGTTTAGGTTCCTGAAATCAACACAGAGCCCGATTTCTCCACTTTTCTTCCTCACCAGGACCAAATTGGCCACCCACTCAGAATATCTCAAGGGGACAATGATTTGGGCATGTAACAACTTCTTCACTTATCTCTCCATGATAGGAAACAACATGGGATTTATCTGTCTTAGATTCTACCTAAATGGCTTAGCCTCTCCCTTCAGTGGGATATTGTGTTCAATGACAACTATGTCATATGTCTTGAGATCTTCATAGGTCCATGCAAACACATCCGAAAATTCTCTTAATAACTTGGTATATTCGGCCCTCTGCTCTTTGGTCAAACTGCTTGACAACTTGACAAACTTAGGCTCCTCCTGTGTGCCAATGTTACACTCCACTATATCAACATCTCCATTTGAAAACCTTCCCTTTACTACCACATCATTTCCATCGAACAGTCTTTCTAGAGGGATTAGTCCCTTCGGTATGTGATTGCTAGGAAAATAGATAATATGGTGATTAGCAATTTTATTTAAAAATATCTCAGGGTGAGGGTGACTTTCGAGATCAGGATCCTGATCAATGTACAGTACAAAAAATTCATTAAAAAACTGAAGAAATTTTTTAATTTCAAGATCGTCTTTGAATACCTTCCAATGCTAGATATTGTCTAGGATAGATGGCCTATATCTTATGTCAATATCATATTTGATCTTAGGCTGCAGAGGGATCCTGAATGGACTATTTGAGACAGCTAAGGAATCGGCCAAAGTATTTTCCTTTCTTGGAATAAAAGAAATGTTGAAAGATGAGAAAAAATTATCAGTCAGGTCCCACACCTCATTTTTGTAACCCTTGAGATGAGGATGCTTAGCCCGATAAGAATTTCTGTCTTGCTCGATTATCAACTCAGCATCTCTGAACACTGCTACCTCCTCAATTCCCATTTCTTTTGTAGCCCTTAAACCCATAACACGAGCTTCATATTCTGCCATATTATTGGTAGCTTCAAATTCTAGCTTGTATGACAGGGATATGGTTTCCTTACAAGGTGACAAAAAAACCACTCCAGTGCCAGCACCTTCTCTAGAAGAAGCTCCATCAAAGAACATCTTCCAAATAGAGGTGGTTGGAGGAGGTATCTCGTGATTAAATATGGGTTGCTTTCTTATTTGAAAAGGGGCTTCAAAAGTATCAGTGAGATGCAATAAACTAGACCCAAAATCATTGTCAAGCGCAAAGATAGGATGATTGGTGGGGTCAGCTTCATCACTAACAATGTAGGCTAGCTGAGCTTCTCTGTACAACCTCCTGTGTTCCCCTCCAAAGAATAGAATGGTGGCATATGTGAGATCCATATGTAATGTTCCTACAATTTTTTTAATCCAAGATATTGACAATAGCATGCCGAACTTGGGGGGAAAATCAACTACTACAATTTCCATGACCACACTCTTCATTAGCAACTGAAATAAAGAGACCACCAAGTCTTTGATGACTCCAAAGCATTGAACCCTCCTTGAATCAAAAGAGTATAAATCATGATAAGCCTTTCTCACTTCCAGTCCCAATTCTTCCATGACTATTTTGGGCATAAGGTTGTGGGAAGCTCTTGAATCCATGAGGCAATTATGCAACACCTTATCATGTATGTTTAAGGATGTGTAGAAGGGAGGGGATGAATCATCTATTTATTCTACCATGGGACCTAGGATGACTGTTGGCTTCTCATCTTGAAGATTTACTGAGTTTGTGGAGGGATGGGGGGACTCAGATTGTAGCAGTTTGGAGAGGGACCTTTTGAAATCTTCATTTTTAACTAGTTCTGAGAGGGGTACGAGAATTCTAATATTTTGAATTTCATGCTCAAAACTAAAGGAGGAAATAGGATTAGGAGCTTCCCTTACCTCAGAGACAGGTTCTTTGGTTGTTGGCGAAGTATTTTGAGTTTTATTTCTTTAGTAGTGATTGTTGCAGGTTTAGTAGGTTTTTCCGCTATGAGAGGCTGATCATGGATATCAAAATTCCCTTCTTTCTTGTTTGACTTGAGATGATATCTGTTAGGAGTGTTGTTCACCTTTTCCCCTTTACTCCACTCATAGATTTGAATGTTCATAAGGGATCCTTCATATGAAGATTGAGTCAAATGGGGAAAAGGGGAAGTGTCTTCAATATAGTGAATTTTGGGGTCGATCTCATCTATATCTTCTCCTTTCTCATGAGAAACTAGGCTGTTTTGGAGAGGGGTTTGAATCCTATGATAATATCTATCTTTGCTACTTTGTTCCCTTGGCAAAGCCTGTGGCACATTGTTACTAGGCCTCCTGAAGCCTTTGTTATCAGTATTTTGGGGATTTATGTACATGGACTTCCCTTCTAACTCCCACCTTTCCATTCTAGCTGAAAGCGACTTTAGCACTTTAGTTACCTCGTCCATTTGAAGGGGAAGGGGAGAGGAATTGGATGGGGAGGCTTCAGGTCTCTTCCTAGATATGTCTCTATCAGCCTTATTCCTGAGTTGGTCAACAACCAATATGTTAGATTCTACTTCCACGACTGCATCCTGCATGTGAGCCAAAGTAGTTTCTCTCCTTTCCCTCAATAGGAGGTAGAAATTGGGATCAAAATCACTAGCATAAGTGATTTTGGAAGAGGCTTCTGAGGGCTTTATCTAAGAGGGGATCTTATTGTACATTTTATTGAATCTCTTGGAGAAGTCAGAGACAGACTCTCCTTCCTTTCTCTTCAAAGACCCAAACTCTATCATGTAATACATGAAGTCTTTTTTGTCTCCCCACTGTCTCAAAAATGCATTATCCAAAGCCTCAATCCCATCGATAGATCCAGGAGACAGGGCCCTAAACCACTTTCTAGCCTCGCCTTCAAGGTTATGGATGAAAATTCTCATCCATACGTCTGCATGCATGATAACATGATCATCTGTAAAACTGTAAAGGGCTTCAAGGTGTTCTTTTGCAGCTATGTCCCCTTCACCTGTAAACTTGGGCAGCTGCTTAAGGTATCCATCTACTAGAAGGGCATTGAGAGGCTGAGGTAACAAAAGGGGAGCATACCTAGTAGCTATTATAGCCTCCATTATGGTCAAGGGGGGATTTGATCCTGCCATAGGAATATTAGGTGGAGGAGAAATCAGAGGAGAAGTAGCTCAAACAGGAGATACTGGAAATGAGCTTCCAGGTGGAAGGAGAAACAATGGGGGATTCAGAAATAAGGCTAAGGGTCTTGAGTTAGTAGATGCTTCTATCTGTATAGTAGTAGCAATAGTAATAAGAGGAGGGGTGGTAAATCTAGGAGTGGGGAAATCTTCTTGTGGTCCTGGGTTTACGCCAAGGTACAACTTCAGGGGAGAGGGGAGTGACAAGGATTTCTCCCTCCAATCCCAGACCATGAGGGGAAAACTCAGCAGGAACACTTCCAAAATTTAGGAAACGGGAAACTTAAAAAAAATGTTTGCTAGGGAGCTAAGAAGAAGGAAATGGAGTTTCTACAGAAGTAGATGGAAAATTAGTTGGTTCAGCGGTGGAAGTTTCTCTTTTAGAGGCCTTTCCTTTTCTGATAATCACCTTCGAATCAACTTCAGGTGTAGCTAGAGGCAGCTGTGGATGGGACCACGTGTGTCTACCTCTGGACGCCACAACTAAAATAGCAGGTTCACCATAGTGGGGTCGTCACAATGGAGTCGCCAGGTGCACAATATCAATCTCGTAGGGCTCTAATGCCTGATACACCTTTAGAATCAGAGGCTCAATGTCGTTTGATCCTAGGGAAAATTTTCAAATTCATCCCTGGCAACGACGCTAGAAATGTTGGCATCATAAGTCACTCTTGGATTGTAATAGGAGTAAGCCCGAGGCCCATCTGTTTATGTCACTATTTGTTGAGAGAGGGTGATGAATGGAAGTAAACTCAGAACAATATAATTCTAACTCAGAAACTAGGACAGGCATGCACAAGTAGATGAGGTCTTGGTTCAACTTCAGTTAGTAAGTTATAATAAGGGTGAGTAGGAGGAAGACTTCTGTGAGTAAATGCAAAGCGATGATGTAGGCATCGAGCTTCCAACAACCTATAGAAGAAAACTTTGAACACAAGAACTTCTTATATTCAAAATCAGAAAAACTAAAAGAACATAACAATGTTATAATAAATACTTTATCATAACACAGTCACGATGATTCATGTGAATCAATCAATCATGAACCCTTTCAGTATGAGATCAAAACAAGATGAAAAAGAGATTTGACTTACATTAAACAAGGAAATTTCATATACAAATACATAGCCAGGAAAACTAGCTCTTCATTCAAACATTACAGTTGGGAGCTCTGCTCTACCATCCATGCTTACAAAATATCAAAAATTGAGTATATATACTCAGAGAAATTCACCTCCTTGGCCCTGGGAGGGTAGTTGAGCTACCTTATTTAAGGATTTATGTGCACATGACCGTCCTTAAGACTATACACACAGCTTCTTATCTGACACTGCTTCAGACGACATGGCTTCTGCAGGAAAACTATCCATCGGAGTACCACGAACTGATTGCTTCTGACCCTTCCCATGCCTTCCATTTATGGATTGAGATGGGGTCTCAACCACCTGCTCAATATTCATTAACTACTTCTTCCATGGAGGGTGGCCAAGACTGAATACATAGAGAGTGACCATGTGTCAGTTTTCCAAATCTTGCTGGCCAACCTTCATTTCTTCAGGTTTCACTCTCAATGTAACCACAGGGCCATGTAACTGTCTTCAAGGAGGATTTTACATTTTGCGTTTTGGGTTTCGTTGATTCTCGATGCAGTGGAGGAGAAACCCCTTGTCTTTGAAAGTCCCGGTAGCTGGAATGTTGAAACGACTCTTGGGGGGCTTTTACATTTTGTGTTTCGGGTTTCAGCGATTCCCAATGCAGTGGAGCAAGGACCCCTTGTCTTTCAAAGTCCCGGTAGTCATAATGTTGAAACGGATCTTGGGGGGATTTTACATTTCACGTTTCGGGTTTTGGCGATTCCCCATGCAGTGGAGGAGTGACCCCTTGTCTTTAAAAGTCCCAGTAGCATAAATCGCAACCGAGCCTGATCAGGAACCATGTGTCTCGACTGGATTGGACGACTACGATCATTTCATGACTTTGGCCATAAGAGATGAGCCCATGTGCTAAACCTTGTGAAACTCCACGAATCAATATTACCCGATGATCGTCTATCTGCTCCATCTATGGATCCTCGCCATTGAAAACAAAATGCCCGCTCGCTTGATTTTAAGCCCGAAATGGGCTTCTTCTGTGTTTTGTTCTTGGCGCTCATGACCGCAGCCTTTGAACAAAACACATTTGATGGGTTTTAAACCCCATTTCTACGCATTTACACCAAGGGCCCAAAATCGGAGAGAAACACCCCCTTGCAAGAATTGGTGCTAACAATGTGCATGAGAGACGAAAAGATGAGAAGTAAATGAAACTAAAAGAAAAGTTACTTCTAGTTAACAATAAATATTTGCGACTAACTCTTTCAACCAAATTTTCATAACTAACATTTTCAAGATCTTTGAAAGGAAGACCTAAAACCAAATTTCCCTCGACTACGAGCTACTTAGTGTTCTAAGAAATCAGTAAAGAACTTAAAAATTGAACTCTTTTTCCTAACAAACAAGATAACTAACTCCAACTAATTTACCAAACTAAGAAATGAAAACTTTTTTATTTATTTGAAAAGTGCTTCAAACAAGAAAAACTTGAAATAAATCCTTTTTTTTTTCTTTTCTTTAAAGAAAATGAAAGGGGGTAAAAGAAAAACTAGACAAGACTGAAACTAACCTCTGGCCCACTGTGGATCACAGGGAGTCACTAAAGACACCAAACAGGCTGATCAAAAAATCAAAGATTCGCCTAAAACCCTTTCGAAGTAAACACAAGAAATCTCAAAAAAGACAAGAAAATTGACATATAACCCAAGCTTTGACTGTAAAAATACAGGCATTGAACTCTGTGAAGAGACCCTGAGAAGTAAAAAAATCAATCAGGGAAGAGGTTGACTGCCTCTTCTTAAAAATATTCCCTTGAACTAGGTACGCTACTAATGCCTAGGAAGCCTGCTTATGTATTCGGGTTGTCTATAAATCATGGCATGTATGTATGCGTGCTTACCCACAATAGGGCATGTACACCTCTGTAATTTCTCAAAAAAGAAAAGAAATAGATAGATTGATAGGGAAGGGAGAAATGGTATGGCACCAACAGGTGACAAGAATCCCTTAAAACATTCAGCATAATCAACAAGAACTCAAAAGGTATAAAACCAATCAAACACCCAACAAAAATCCCCTAAAACCCTAGAGGCTTCCCCAATATGATCGCTAGTTCTTCTAGGGGAAAAAAACCCCCTATGGATACACGAGGGTTTACAATGTAGGCAGATCAATAACCATTTAAAAGTCTCCTACTTCTCTAACTACCCCAAACATACCCCAAACTTATGCAAGAAAAGAAAAATGAGAAGGATCAGGTAATTGTACCTTTACTCCTCGTCTGGTGTCGATCCTCTCGTGCTTGAAGGCTTTACTGATTGCAATCATCCTCCCAAGGTTGGCCTACATTCAGAGACAAAAAAACAGAAATATACAAACATACATTTAATACATAAATAAGGGTTAGATGTTATAATAAAAACATAAATCAAATGAAAACATTTGACACATCATGTTTTGGGACAGGAAATGTACTTCTTTTATTGATAATACAATGATCGCTTACAACCAAAGTCAACTACTACTCATTGAAATTGGTCTGGGCTCATCTTCACCAAGCTCCAATTGCACCTCTGTGTATATTTTTCCTCTCAACCTTCTTCTTGGGAAATGAAATCATTTCTGATGGAGGGAAAAGGGAAAAATGAGGAATTTTGAGGCAATTCTCTCAATAAGGCTGCAAATGCTCGGGGCAAGGAGGGGATGTGAAATGGGTAGAGTTTCACTGTTCTTATGTCTATATGTGGAATGAGACCCCAACACCTCCTTTTATATGAAAAAATGATGGTTATTCGGTTGGGTGATGTGATATAGGCCGTGGATTAGTTGGGAAACTACCCAATATCCTACAATCTCAATGAATTCCTTGCAATTTTTTAATTTTTACAAGTTTTTCAAGTATACGCGGACTGTAGTGTTGCAACATGCATACGTATGCGGGATGTAGTGGTGCAGAAAGCATATGTATGCGGGAATTATGGGTGCAGGGTGCATACAACTTCAAAAAATGATTTTTTAAGAAGAGCAACTCAGTGATGGCTTGGCAAAAAATGCAAGTAAGAGGGCCAAATGCTAGGTATGCATATGTATAGCAATTTAGGGATATAAGAAATCTTCACAACATATGAAATGAGAACTGAATAGGAAAATCCAGATATAAAAGAAGAAACTTTCAAAGCATCCAAAAGGTCAAAGAAAAAGGGAAAGCAAAAGGAAAAATAACATAGCAACAACAGTGATATCTCAGAAGATGATGAAGAAGTGGCCAACTTCGTCAAAAGATTGAAAAAGGGAACCAGCGACAGAGATAGAGGTAATTTTCCTTTGATTTGTTTTAATTGTGCTAGTATTTTTCATTTTGATAAAAAATGTCCTCATAAGAAAAATAAGAGGAATGATGAAGATTACTCAAATAGCAAACAAACATATGAAGGAAAAAGAACCGCAAAGAAAGTTTTCAAGAAAATCTTATGCACCAAAGAAGACATCTCATCATCATATGAAGATGAAGTCAGTGACAATGAGAGATAAAGAGTTATATTCATGGCAGTAGAAGACTCTGATAAATAATACACCGAAGAAGATTATGAAAAGGGAGAATAAGAATATGAAGAGGCATAAGCTGACTACCGAGAATAATTTTTGTGTGCCATAGAAGTTATAAGAAGAGAGAAAAAGAAACAAGAATCTACAAGTGGAACTAGAAAAGAAAGAAGACACTCAGGAACTAGAAAAACAGATCACAAATTTGAAGGTTTAAATATAAGAATATAAAATAATTGAAGAAGCACTCAAAGAACAACTAGAAGAAAGAGATAGGATCATTGGCAATTTGGAAGCAAAGATTGTCACATTAAGAAAGGATCTTCAAAAGAAAAATATGCAGAATAGATCAAAATGTTTGTATGACATTATCAACAGTCAAAATCCTCATCATGACAAGTCTGGACTTGGATACAATTGTTGGATTACTGAGAGGGGGGGTGAATCAGTAATAGAGAAACAATGTCCTTTTTCACCATAAAATTCAAGTGTTATATCAATGTATCATTATCATCTAATAGTTACAGAGTAAATAAAAAATGAAAAAATGAGCAATCACACACATACACAGTACACTAGTGTTTTTATGTGGAAACCCAAAGCGGGAGAAAACCACAGAATGATTTTTCTTATATGTCTTGAAGAATTACATTCATTGGAAGTACCAAATTCCTTTGTTTTCCATCTGCAACTGGAAGGAGGATCCAACCCCCTAGTTTCTCAGGTTACAACCTGAGGGAAGCTCCAACTCCCCAATTCTCTAGCTACAACCAGAAGGAGGAGATAACCCCCTATGTTCTCTGGATACAACCGGAAGGTGGTTACAACCACTTTTCCTTGCCCCGTCCAACCACCATGAAGTAGAAGTAGAATGATGGAACCACTGTCACTTTGAGATATACCACTATACAACTGTATCAATATGTACCACTGACCTGCATCCAACCTGTACAAATTTCATGTAATCAATCTGTACATGAACTAAACATGTATCAAAAAAATACAACAGGTACGCAACCTGTAGTGTTGCAACATGCGTATGTACATGCCCTATCTGTTATGCATCCCACGTATGTATGCGATGAAACTGTTATGCAACCTGTGTATGCCTTCTGAAAACTAGGGTTTTCTTTCTTCTAAAAACTTATGACCTTGTGTAACTTCTTTCACAAATATTTGTAACTTGTCACTGTATCCAGACTGTAACTATACCTTGTGCATGCATCCTCATACACAACCTTTACCCAAACCATATATATCTCTCTCTAGTTATGTTCCATATAGGTGTGTGTAATCATGAAAAAGTATAATAACCCTCACATGATCTAGTCATCAAACCCTTTTTGATATTCATCCTCTCAATACATCAACCACTTCACAAATACAAGCTCTCAACCATGTACCACAAACCCTTAACCATATGACAAGAAATACAAGATGTTCCTCAGGAAGTATCAATGAAAAATATACCAACACTATATTTTTGTAGATCTGAGTTATACATAAGATCCCATGCAGTCACTAGTCTTTCTAGGGAGAATCCTCAAATCTCCTTAACCATCAAAATCCAACTATTCATAGAAATAATACATACCTTTTGAACCAATGGATAGATCTGATGTATTTGAGTACTGTAGACCTTCCTCGGAGCTTGATCTCAGAATCTAGAACCTCTGCATCTTCATCTTCTCAATTTTCCATGGCTTTACCAACATGTATGCACTCTAATACATTGCCAGCCCGCATATGTATGCTCCCTAATACAATGTTAGTCCACGTATGCCTCAGTATGTACACACCCTAATACACTGTCAAACTGTGTATTCCTTGGAAATTATGGTTTTTTAGTATTCGTTGTAATTCCAAAACTTTCGCCATCAACCCTTCGTACTACCTCAGACTTTCACAACTTCAGATGTATCGATGAGTACTTGCAATAATCCTTACACAACAAAAGATATTCAATGTGTTCAAGTGTGATTGAATGAGAGATCCTTGCATCTTATTTATACTTTCATGTAGCATACAACTTTCCTTATTTTTGGGATTTCTCCATTAACTTTATTACTTAAATAATTTCTTTTGCAAACACTTTGATTTTTGGGGGCTTCTAGATGACTCATAAGGGTCCTCCATCTTCATATGGCCATAACTCTCTAACTGTGAAGAGCTATGTGGCGTTCCACATACCACCAGAAATGGAATGACATGTACTATACATCTCAAATAGTCTTACCTACAAATATCTCAAAACTCATACCATTATCCATCAAACAAACTTGGGTCCATTACCCATACCATTGTGCTATTAGAATTCACTACTAGACTTTCTTCAAGGGTTGACCTCAATGACAACCGACCCAATTAATAAAAATTATCCCCCTTTGGCATTGATGGAAACACTCTGATGCAATACTAAATTCATGTCATGCAATACTAAAATCATATCACTCATTATCCTCCTACAACCATGCCTCTGTCCTCTGCATTTGATAAATCTCTCCCCCTTTGTCATCAATGGCAAAGATATCTATCCATCCAGGGTTGCTCCCCCTAACTGAATCATCTTATCTCCCAACCTAAACTATCCTCTTTATGGTGCTTCCTTGTGTACATCTAAGATATATAAGATAGTCATTCAAAATAATTCTTGTTGGAGTAGAAATAACTCTGAGTCTCTGGCGAAGATACTCAAAGGCTTCCCATGGAAGTGGTTTTGTAAAGATGTTTTCCACTTGTTCTTTTGTGCCCACATATTCAACTCTGATGTTCTTTTCTGCAGCCTGTTCCGGTAGAAAGTGATACTTGATTGGAATGTGCTTCTTCTTGGAGTGAATCACCAGGTTCTTTGAGATATTGATGGTGCTTGTATTATCACAATAGATTGGAATGGGATCATCATACTCAACTCATATATTTGTAAGAGTTTGTTTCATCCATAGAACATGTGTACAACATGTTGTTGCAATATACTCTTCCTCGACTGTAGATAAGGATACTAATGATGTTTTCTTGCTTATCCATGATACTAAAAACTCAACCAAGTAGAACGTTGCTCCACTAGTGTTTTGTCGGTCATCAATGCAACCTGCCCAATCTGCATCTGTGTAGGAAATAAGTGATAGATCCTTTCCTTTTGGATACAATAATCCAAACTCTTCTGTTCCTTTGAGATATATGAAAATCCTCTTCACTGCTAATACATGTGATTCCTTTGGTGCTTCTTGAAATCATGCCACATGTCCAACTACCTGCATTACATATGGTCTGGATGCTATCACATATAGTAGGCTACCAATCATTTACCTGTATTGCCTCTAATCTATAGACTTTGAGTCATCATCTTTGCTCAACTTGCAAATGGTTTTCATGGGAGTGATAACTGGTTTGCAATTTTCCATTTAGAACTTCTTTAGCATTTCTTTGATATACTTGGTTTGAGAAATAAAAAATCCTTAGTTGTTGTTACATATATGAATGCCAAAGAAGGATAGTTCTCCAAGTAATGACATTTCAAATTCATTCTGCATGTCATTTGCAAATTTATGGATTAATCTGTCATCAATACTTCCAAAAATAATATCATCAACATAAACTTCAATTAATAAAATATTATCTTGAGTTAACTTGATGTAGAGGTTGTTGTCTGCACTTATTTTTATGAACCCTTCCTGCTGTAGACATTTATCCAGTATAGAGTACCATGCTCTAAGAGCCTATTTTAGACCATACAAGGCCTTCGCTAATTTACACACATAATCTATGTTCTTTGACAACTAAAATCCTTCTGGTTGTTCAATGTAGACTTCTTCTTCAAGTTCCCCATTCAGAAAAGCTGATTTTACATCCATATGATACACTTTAATATTCTTGGAGCAAGCATAAGCTAAAAGAAATCAGATTGCTCCCATTCTGGAAACCAAGGAAAATGTCTCTTCAAAGTCGATTCCTTCAACCTATACATATCCTTTACATACCAATATAGATTTTTTCCTTGTAACCTGTCCATCTTCATTGAATTTATTCCTATATGTTGAGTATGTGTTATATTCTTTGCATGTGTGTGTGTGGGCGCATCAGATATGACAACTGCATTTGATGATCCCTCACACTAGTCCTCTATTTGTTCCATGTGCGCTGGGATATTTCCTAGGGGGGTTCCAGGGAAGGGTAGGTATGCCCCCCCTAGTTATGCCCAGCATTCGGGGCAGTGCCCCGAATTTTTTTTTTGGGTGGTTTTTGCTATTTTTAGTAGATTTTGCTATTTTTAGCGGATTTGTAAATTAATCCCATATTAAGGGATTAGGGTTTTGGTATCTACAAAATACCTAAAAAAATTGTATATATTGTATGGTGAATGGTGAAATTTGATATAATGAATATAAGAAAGGTTTTCCTGTTTGAGGGTTTCTGGTATAAAATCTCTGTGTACTCTGTGTATGAGCCATTGATTAATTTCTATCTTGCTTAAGAATCTATATGAATTTCTTTACTTCACGGGTTTAAAACTTACATGTGGTATCATAGATCATTTTTGGCTTCAGAGGGATGCCTTTGTTGTTGAGGGTTTGGCTCGGTCTTGATAGATCAAGTTTGTCTTGGGTCTGTGATAAACCTGGGTTTAGTGGGATCTTTTGCAATGGAGATTCGAGTATAGAAAGAGGAATGGTGAGCTCATCTAGAATCGAGATAGAGAATTTCAACGATAAAAACTTTGAGCTATGGAAGCTCAAGATGGAGGACCTTCTTGTAGACAAAGAACAATGGATCGTTGTGGATCCTAGTACACAACCTACTGGTACACCGTCTACTAGCACACAGGCTACTGGTACACAACCTACTAGTACACAAACTACTAGTACACCAACTACTGGTATGTCAAAGTAAGATTGGGAGAAGTTGGACAAAAGAGAAAGGAGTATTATTCGACTTTGCCTGGCAAATTCGGTGTTGTTGAATGTCTTAGGAGAACTATATCCAAGGAACAATTGGATAAGTTGGGGAATTTGTATCAATCAAAGTCCCTGGTAAACAAGTTGTTTCTTCAAAAGAAGTTGTATCATCTTAGGATGGAAGATTGAGATTCTGTGATAGAACTTCTAAATTCCTTTAATACTCTAGTAATTCAACTTGGCTCTATTAATATTACAATTTCAAAAGAAGATAAGTGTATTACTTTGTTATGTTCTTTGCCAGACTTGTGGGATAATCTGGCTGTAGCAATAGGTAGTACCACTCAATCTACATTGAAGTATGAGGATGTAGTTGCATCCTTGTTATTTGAAGAGATGAGGTGAAAAAGCATGGATGGTCACAACGTAGATGCTTTATTTGTAAGAGGGCGTACCCAAGACAGGAATCCTGGTCAGCCTTTGGGGTGGAGATCTAAATCTATAGGTAGATCTAAGTCTCCGGGAAAATCTTTGAGGAAATGCTGGAATTGTGGTAAAACAGGGCATTATAAGAAAGATTGCAAGTCTAAGAAGGTTGAAAAACCAAAGGGATTTGATAGTACCTCTTCCACAGAGGAGAAAACCTACACTGAAGAAGGAGGTGATGTTTACCTAGAATCTACAAGTACACATGCAGACCATGATGTATGGTTGATTGACTCAGGTGTGTCATATCATATGACTCCTCACAGGGAGTGGTTCTCTGAATATGAAAAATATGATGGTGGTGATGTATTCCTAGGAGATGACTCAACAGCAAAAATCTTGGGATGTGGAAGGGTTAAGTTGTTGCTAAATGATGGATGGATTAGAAATCTACCTGGGGTTCTACACATTCCAAAACTAGCTAGGAGCCTAATATCTGTAAGCAAGTTGGGTGATGCAGGAGTGAAAACTGTATTTGAATAGAACACTTACAAGATGGTACGAGGAGCAATGGTGTTGATGAGGGGAGTTCATTGTGGAACTCTGTACAAGTTGTTGGGAAGCACTTATACTAATGGGTGTAATATTTGTGTTGTCCCTGAGTAGAGATATGAACGAAACAAGACCAATACTGTCCCAGAAAAGAAGACCATGCTGTGGCATCAAATACTAGGGAATATTAGAGAAAAGGGCCTTCGAACACTACACAGTAAAGGTATGGTTGAAGCTATGTCTAATTGCACTCTAGATTTTGATTTCTATGAACATTGCATATATGGTAAACAAAATTGAGTAAGATTCCCATCTGGTGTTGCAAGAGGAAATGGGATCTTAGAGTTGATACACAGTGATGTGTTTGGACCTGTTCATGTTCCATCCCTAGGTAAATCTATGTATTATGTTTCATTCATAGATGATTTTTCAAGGAACACATGGATTTATTTTCTTAAAAACAAATCTAAGGTGTTTGATAAATTTAAAGAGTTCAAGGCTCTGGTAGAAAATCAGACAGAGAAGAAAATAAAGGTATTGAGAACATATAATGGTGGAGAATTATGCGGAAATGAATTTGAAGAATTTTGTAAGAAGTGTGGTATAGCGAGGTAGAAGACTACTCCATACACTCCTCAATAGAATTGAGTTGTAGAAAGGATGAACAAGACACTAATGGAAAAAGCAAGGAGCATGCTCAGTGGTGTCGGGTTAGGACAAGAATTTTGGGCAAAGGCAGTGGGTAAAACATGTTACCTGGTCAATCGATCACCTTCATTAGCGTTGGATGATAAAACTCCACATGAGGTATGGTATGGAAATAAATCATCTCTTCAACATCTTAGAGTGTTTGGTTGTGATGCTTATGTACATGTTCCAAAGGAAAATAGGAGTAAGCTGGATAATAAAGTTGAAAAGTGTATCTTTATTGGTTATAAATATGGTGTGAAAGGTTATAATCTTTGGAACCCAGAAACCAAGAAAATTGTTTATAGTCGAGATGTTGTTTTCAGAGAGGTAAAAGATGTGTCCAAATAGGAATTCCCACCAACGCAAGATGAACTTGAGAAAATAGAGCTTGAGTTGGATGATGCAAAAACTGAATCATTTGAAGAAGAGGAAGCAGAATAAGAAGAAGAAGAACCTCATACCCCAGTATTGAGGAGATCAGTGAGAGATAGAAGGAAACCAGAAAGGTATAGTCCACTTGATTTTCATTCCAATTTTGCTTTATCTATTACTGATTATGATCCTAGAACTGTCAGGGAAGCAGTGAATTCAGAGGATAGTAAACTCTGGAAGAAGGCCATGGTTGAAGAAATGGATGCCTTGGATAAGAATGAGGCATGGGATATAGTTGAGATGCCAGCTGGAAGAAAATCGGTTGGTAGAAAATGATTGTTCAAGAAGAAGTTTAATGCACAAGGTAAAGTGGAGAGATACAAAGCTCGATTAGTAGCAAAAGGTTATTCCCAGGTAGAGAGAATTGACTTTGGTAATATTTTTTCTCATGTTTCTAAGTTAACTTCTATTAGATTAATTTTATCTATTGTTGTTTCTTTTGATCTTGAAGTGGAACGGATGGATGTGAAGACAGCATTCCTACATGGTGATCTGGAAGAAGAAATCTACATGAAGCAGCCAGAAGGCTTTGTAGTGAAGGGAAAGAAAGAGTTGATCTGTAAGCTAAAGAAGTCACTATATGGTCTGAAGCAATCACCTAGGATGTGGCACCAAAATTTTGACACATACATCCTTGGATTGGGATTTGTAAGAAGCAGGGTTGATCACTGTGTATATTCCAAGAAGGTTGGTAATCACTTCATTTATGTAGTGTTGTATGTTGATGACATGTTGTTGGTAGGAAATAACATGGATTCTATCAAGGAGGTGAAATCACATCTATCCTCCAAATTTGACATGAAGGATCTCGGTGCTGCTAACTTCATTCTGGGAATGGAGATTAAAAGAGATCGTGCAAACAGGAAAGTCTGGTTGAATCAAAGAAAATATGTTGAGACAATATTGCAGAGGTTTAATATGCATGGAAGTAAACCGGTCAAGGTTCCTATTCCTATAGGTGTAAAGTTATGTATAGATCAGTGTCCCACGACATAGGAAGAAGAAGAGGACATGTCCCATGTTCCATATGCCAGTGCAGTTGGCAGTTTGATGTATGAAATGGTTTGTACTAGACCGAACATTGCACATGCAGTGGGGGTTTTGAGTAGGTATATGAAAAAACCAGGGAAGGAGCATTGGACAGTAGTAAAGAGGGTCTTCAGGTATCTTTGTGGCACCACTAGTTATGGATTGTTCTACCAAGGAAGACTGAGATTGGACATAGTGGTGGACATACATAGATTTTTTGATGTAGACTGGGCTGGAGATCTGAATTGTAGAAGATCTACAAGTGGGTATGTGTTTAACCTATTTGGAGGAGCAATCAGTTGGATGAGAAAAAGATAGGCTGTAGTGGCACTCTCAACTACAGAAGATGAATACATGGAAACCACTCATGCAAGAAAGGAAGAAATATGGTTACAAAGATTGTGTTTAGGTAATGGGTTGGTACAAAAAATAATGAGATTAGATTGTGACAATCAGAGTGCAATATTTTTTGCAAAGAACCCAGCTTATCATTCGAAGGCAAAGCATGTTGATGTTCAGTATCACTTTGTGAGAGACATGGTTGAGGAAAAGAAGGTGTTGCTGGAAAAGGTTGACACTTTGAAGAATGTTGTAGATTCATTGACAATGTCCATGAGAACAGAAAATTTCTCCTGGTGTAGAGAAACAATGGGCATTGTTGCCCTGGATTGTTGACTATATAATCCCCTGGACTCCTGGATGCAAAGAAAACAACAAGTGGGAGAATGTTGGGTATGTGTTATATTCTTTGCATGTGTGTGTGTGGGTGTATTAGATATGACAACTGTGTCTGACGATACCTCGCACTAGTTCTTTGTTTGTGCTATGTGCACCGGGTTCTTTCCTAGGGGGGGGGGGGCAGGTATGCCCCCCCTTGGTTACGTGCAGCATCCCGAAATTTTTTTTTGGGTGGTTTTTGCTATTTTTAGTGGATTTGTAAATTAATCCTAGATTAAGGGATTAGGGTTTTGGTATCTACGGAATACCTAAAAACATTGTATATATTGTATGGTGAATGGTGAAATTCGATATAATGAATATAAGAAAGGTTTTCCCGGTTGAGGGTTTCCAGTATAAAATCTTTGTTTACTCTGTGTATGAGCCATTGATTAATTTTTGTCTTTCTTAAGAACCTATATGCATTTCTTTACTTTGTAGGTTTAAAAATTACACTGTATACCCACTTTGTGTCAATCACATTCTTATCCTTTGGTCTTGGAACCAATTCCCAAGTGTCGTTTTTCTCTATTTGATCCAATTCTTCATCCATGGCCTTATTCCAAAATTCATCCTTGATGGACTCTTAAAATTAGGTTGGTTCAATTGTAGATGAGAGTGATAGGTGCGTTTGTTCTGGTGAATAGATTCTTCTTCTAGTCTCAACTCCTGCATATTTGTTTCCGATAATCTGATTTGAAGAATGATTCTTCTGTACTTGTTTGCTAGGTGTCTTTGTAGGCACTTGTTGAACTTTCTCTTCTTCTTTTGTCCGATCCTCTTCATATTCCCCTTCTACTTATTTTTCATCTTCTTCTTCTTCTTCGTAAAGTTGTTCCATTGATTCATTTTCTTCTTCCTTTAATTCTTGTCTACTTGTTTCATCAATTGTTACATTGATGATTTCCACAACTTTGTTCAATCTCAGGTTGTAACACTTGTATGCTTTACTTGTACTTGAGTAACCAAAAAGTAATCCTTTTTCCACACGAGAATCAAATTTTCCCATTCTGCCATCTTTTTTTGTGTAGCATTTTCTTCCAAAAACTCTGAAGTGCTTCACATTTGTTTGTCTTCCTTTCCATAGCTCATAGGTAGTTTTTTCAACGTTGTTTATTATCATTAATCTATTTTGAATGTGAACTATTGTATGCACTGCCTGTGTCCAAAAGATATCTGTCAATTTGGAATCCATTATCATTGTTAGAGCCATTTCCTCTATTGTCCTGTTATTTCTTTCAACAACTCCATTATGTTGAGGTTTCCTAGCAATGGAGAATTGCCTTTTTATTCCATGACTGCTAGAGTAGTCCATAAATTCATTTGAAGTGAACTCTCCTCCATTATCAGATCTCAAGCATTTGATTTTTTAATCCATTTCATTTTCAACCATTTCCTTGTAGACCTTGAATTTTTCAAAATCTTTTGACTTATTCTTGAGAAAGCAAATTCCATTCATGCTTGTATAATCATCAAATAATAACATAAAGTATTTCTCACCTTTTAAACCCTTTGTTGTAGTTGGTCCAACTAGATCAGTATGCACAATTTCCAGTGGTCTTGTTGTTGAATATTCCTTTTATTTCAACCTATTCTTTGTGTTGTATCATTTTCGTCACTTGAATGAGAAAAAGAGGGACACTTGCAAGTCCAGTTGGGTTAGCTAGACAGGAAAAAAGTTAGTGCAAGAGTTACAAATATCAAGAACCAGAAATAAACAAACAACTAAGCTAACAACAATTAAAGAAACTAAACTAAAGTGTGTTATCACATTTATTTGTAAAAGGGGGGTGTTTTCCCTAAGAAGCTTTCCCCTTGGCGAAGTAATCAAAGAAAATGAGCAAAAATCCACAAATAGGCTTATATCCTAAGTCAGAGGTGCAATATGACCTTTTTTAGTGATGTGGTAAGACACACACAAATCTGGGCGGTCAAGATTGGTGCACCTCAGATCAATGGTCGTTGGCCATATTAGGGCCTCAACTTGCACGGTCATTAAAAAATATATCTTAGGATGGGAAGAAACCATGGTTTTGTGGAGGTGCTACATGTCAGCCAAAGACACTCATCGGGCCCAAAAATGGTGAAGTTTCAAACCACTTTTCCCAGCCCCAATATACGCATGTCCTTATTATGTCATATCCCAAGTTCACAAGTGGCCCCTCCTTTATCAATTTTTCTCCCTCCACCTATATTCCACTCATCGTTCTGATGATACTTGTCCCTTTCTCATCTCCCACCACCTGTGCCCCCTCGCTCCACATCATCTCCATCCCAGTCCACCTCAGCTCCCGCTCGTCTGGCCCTTGCACTATCCACATGGTGATCTCTTATCCGCCATTTCATGCTTGGCACACCAATCATCCCATCAGGTTCCATATCCTACAGGTGCAGAGTTGACTTGAGACTTCCCAATCCCAATGAATTAGTTATTAAGGTTGGTTGGTGGTGGTTGAACGTTGTTTCTGCCATAAATAGAAAGCATAGAAAAGGACTGTCAGTTAGTCAGCTCATCAATAGGTATGTTCTGAAGCTCATTTATGTATGACCGAGGTTCACGTATTGGACAGAGACTGCATGCACAGTCTGTTAGGAAGCATGCAGATGTAATTCCTTCAATGCAACTACTCGGATATGCTTATGTGATTTTCTTTTTACTATAAATACAAAATTTTTATATTTTGTAAGGGTTGATGGTAGAGAAAATCTCCCGTATTGTAAAGTTTTAGTAAAGCCTCTGGCTTCTGATTATGTACATGCATTTAAGACTTCTTTTTTAATGAATGTAATCTTTCTTACTCCCTATTGTTCCCTCTGATGCTGAAAGAGTTGATGTTTGACTGATTCACTTGAATTATTGTGACTGCACATGATGAAAGTTTGATTATAGTGTTGTTACAGTTCCTTTTAGTTTCTCTAACATTTAAATTCGAGAAGTTATTTCTTTTAAATTGTTCCTCCTTGGGCTACTGAAAGACCTGATGTCCTTAGCATGCCTCTACATCTTCTCACCAAAGTATTCCTCCTACTCACCCTTACTACAACCTACTGATTAAAGTTAAATCAAGACCTCACCTGCCTACACATATCAGTCCAGTTTTCTGAGTTAAGACGATACTTTCCTGAGACTGTTCCCATTTGACCCCTTTATACCAACCTGTGACATAAAACTCTTATGGGCATCGGTTTTACCTCTGCCGCAATCTAGGGGTGACTTCTAGTGCTAACATTTATGTCACCGTTGTCGGGGACGAATTGAATATTTTCCCAGGGATAGAATGAGAAAGAAGATATGATTTTGAAGGTGCATCAGATATTAGTACCATTGAATATTGCAACTTGCACCTAGAGAATCCACTGTTTCGACTCTACTTTTTCAGTTGTAGATGCCTCTAGAACACCTGAAGCTGACCTAGAGAGGCTTTCTCGAAAAGGATTTTAGTAGTTGCTTTCTCATCTTGAGAAGTTCCCTGGGAGAACGAAAAACGATTAGATCTGGCCTTTGATGATGAAGAAAGGCCAGACACATTCAAAGATGCATATCATTCACTTGGTGACTCCATGTTCAAATAATTGATCAGTGACTCCAGTGGTTTGAAATGGAAAGGATTTTATCTCAGAGGTATTCCTTCTGTGATTTTTCGAAAATAGTCAGTTTTTCTAATCCACTACCTGATTGGATTGCCTGAGAAAGAAGCCTTCATAAATTTTGAGGAAAAGAGTGGGAAGTACCAGCTGAACATTTGTTGTACTTTCATGAATTTATTCATTGATTTCATATCATGCATGAAGATGTTCAGATTCATCTTTTCAGGTGTTCATTAAAAGGGATTTCCCATCATTGGTGTCAATCTCTTCCCAATGCAAGCATAAGCTCTTTGACATATTTTCATGCAACTTTCAATTCATTTTGTAAGGATTATTTTTCAGCTGAGTATCTTTATGAAAAATGTTGTGATGAGTTTTCTTTGCTTTATAGAGATTCTGCCTGTCACAAAGATCAATTTTGTGATGATGTTGTTGTTGTAGAAGAAATCATTTGTCATGAAGATCATGAGGTGTTGAATGATATTCATTATGATAGAAATAATGTAGAAATGTCTGGAATCATATCAGACGTGTCTCTTGTTTTAAGTGTTCATAAAGATCAACATGTCTCTTATGAATATTCCAATGTCAAAGAGCAAGTGTATTTTGCATTGGATGTTTCTCCTGACTACAAAGCTGAGATAGACGAAAAGCTAGTAGAAAAAGCTAGGGAAGATTCCTCTATGTTTTTTCCTAGTTTTTAAGAGTCAAAGGCAGAGTTTGTGTTAAGCCCTAATATTGGCTCATTACCCCTTAATTGGGGAATATTAGATTAGTAATGTTATTTATTACCCCTTAATTGGGGTATACTAGATTAGTAATGTTATTTTATTTATGTCAGCTTTAGGCCATTAGTTGTATTTATACCTCCTAGTCTCCTATATATACCAAGGAGACATTTTCATTTTGAATCATTTTGTACTTGAACATTTAAGTGGGGTAAAAGGAGGTTTCCCCCTCGAAGAGGCTTATTAGCTGAGATTTTCTATTTTTCAAGGTGTTGAGTACTTTTCCTGAGGTTTTTCTATGCTATATTGATGTTTGGTTCTTAACATATGGTATCAGAGCTCAAGGTCTTGGGGTTTCGCTGCTACATCTGAGACACTGTGGAATTTTCGCTATAACTTTTTTTCTACAACATTTCATAAGGAACGGCTTGGAGCATATTTATAAGACGGATCAAGGTACGTTGGGTTAAAAACTCAACTCTTGAGGCCTTATACTTTCGAAGATACAGCCTGTACAAGATAGGGTTCTGGAATCATCCTGAAATGAGTCATTGAGGAATGATCGCTATAAAAATGTTCCTGTAACGTTTCAGACCCTGAAATCTGAAGGCCATTTACAGAAATTAGTAATGTGTCTGTGGTAAAATTTTTATCTTTTGGGTCATCTTAAATTTGTAGATACACCCTGTGTAAGATAGGGTATCTGACTAGTCCTATTGACTAGTCTCAAGAAGGTGTTCTAGGTAAAACAATCATAAATTCTTCCTAGAGTATCCAAATTGTGTGGGACGGGTTGCATTGGATCATGGACAGTCTGTATTATTTTGGGTGTGAGTTTCATAATTTTATATCAATTATTTTGTGTGGGGCACACTATACAAGTGAGATCTCCTGGAAAGGTCAAAAATTGGCAAGTTGTGGGGAAGTTACCGTAAATTCCACTTGGCACATCCAATTTTGATCAGACCTGTGATATTGTAGAGAAGAAATATCAGAGAAATACATAAGAGAAAGTTTCATACCCAGAAGGGACAAAAATTGGGAGATACAATAGAAGAAATATTGTCTAGCAGAACCACCTCAAAATCAAGGTTCAAAAGTGATACTTGGCCAACATGCCACCCAAAAA